>UZAN01052242.1:1784-17847 GCA_900618425.1 Echinostoma caproni
CTGCACATAAACGACTGTTGACGGGGATCCAATCGATTAGAGAGGACTCCGCTCTATTACGCAGTACAATACCTACCCCACACTGACCTACTAAACGAGCTCCATTGTCGCTTGATGTGCGAAGAACGTATCTCGTCGACAAATCTGGCGCGCTAAAGTGGCTTAGAGTAGTAGGATCCCGGATCCGAATTTCCAACACGCAGCAAATATCGATTCCTAAGGATTCCATTGTACGAGCCNTCCTCACGTTGAAGACCCCCAGGTTCAGTGATTGACGAGGCTTTAGAATCTGCAATCCATTCCGTGGTAAATCAATCACAGTTCTATTTGAGAATGACCTTTGGCGAGCGACCTCCAAGTTGCTTGAGGGACTATTACAGGTCGGTAGAAGGGGTAAAGGGAGAGGGTTGGAAACGGAAGACAAAGAGTTAAACAAAGGTTGGGATATCTGAGTGTGTTGGAAATAGTGTTGGAAGCCACAAGATCAGCCAACAACATCCATCTAGAGGCATGATTGCCTGGGGCCACATCGTCCTGTGCAGACTAAACTGAACCGAACTAAACCGAACAGTACCCATCGAAACGGATTGGTGACTCGGTGACAGTAAGTTTTAAGTTCAAATAGCGGTTACAGTATCCTTTCTGAGAATAGCTTCAATTACTAAGAATAACCTAATTTTCCCTTATTCAATCGCCCTCTTCACTTTAATAGTTATATTGATCATATCAAGTCAGGTTGCACAGGACTGATAGTAGTCACGTCCAATCGAGGGTCCAGTGCGCCCACTCACCACTGCAAATTGCCTCCAGTATAACGTCCTCGCCAAAGAGGAAGGAGAAAAGCTCGTCTCCTTTCAAATCATCGGCGAACAAGGGATATGGGTCATGAAGGCGTTCCATAGTACATTAAAAATCCTATTCTGAAAAGAGCTCCAGCCATCGCTCATCCAGAGCTTATCTAAATGCAATCACGCATCCTAAATCTAGTAATTCCTTTGGCAACCGGTTCCAACTGTTCACTACTCTGTTACTGAAGAAGCTGGATCTAACAACCAGGTTGCACCGCTGTTTATGTATTTTGTGTCCATTCCCTCTAGTTCCTTGGTGAGTAGCCTCCTTTTCTGATTCTCGAGAGCCCTTTCTCAATCTTAAAGATCTCCCCTTAGTCGCCCCCTTTCTAACGAGAAGAGTCCCAAGTCTTTTAGCCTGTCTTGGTATGACTTACCCTTTTGACCTATCATTCTAGTCTTTGGACTTTCCCTTAACAAGCTGCATCCTTTTTGAAGAAGGGTGTCCAAACCTGCATGCAGTATTTCAAGTGCGGCCTAACTATGGCTTTGTACAGGGAGAGGAATACATCGGGCTTCCTACATGATAGCCTGAACAGCCCTCTCCTCACCCTCGCCGCAGCCAAGGCACACTGGTTCTCCCAGCGGAAATCTGCCGCCACCGATATTCCTAAGTCTCTGCTGGTTCTTACAATCCGTACGATGAAATCCCCTCCACCTAGTTGGATTGACAATTGTTCATCAGCAGGGGGAAGTAAATTGCTTTTCTTTGCATTCAGTGGTAAGTCCCATACTGTTGCCCGTTCGGTTGCTCTACGCAGGTCATCCTGCAATTCCTGCCGACTCACCGATCCCACTATCTTGACATGATTTGCAAAGATGAAGTATGGCGAACGTAGGATGGCAGCCAAGTCGTCTATAAAAAATGAGTAATGAACCGAGCACCGAGCCCTGTGGTACTCCACTAGTGGGTATCACTTCACCGGTACTTTGTCCCCCATCCGCACGTAAAACGTGCGACCAGTCTTCTGGTGTTTCCAAATCTGCTTCCAACTTCACCGACATTGTTCTTCAAGGTATGCATCTTTTTATTTCGCACTTCTCCCAACCCGGCAAATCCAAATCCCTTGTGGTCTAGCCATGCATGTGGCCGTGCTGTACGCCTGAAACGCTCAGCCTTCCGTCGCTTGCGCCTCTCGTTCAGCTAGGAACAGATGCTCGATGACCGTTCAGAGAAGCAAAGAACGCTTCGTTCGCCGTAAATCCGAAACTTGGTCTCGTCCACCACCGGTAGCCGGACATCATATATATATATTATATATTTCACACGCCTGAGTTTAGAATGTGCGCTAAACAAATCGCGGTACAATAATCTTTGTGAAAGGAATAACGTACCACAATTTGCATGTATGCCGAATACTGCCAGGTTGCCCAGGCCAAGGCAGGTGAATTTTCTTGAGGAATTCCCAACCGGAGCCTTCGGCTATCTAAAGCCTGACCCACAAGNCAAACGTCCAAGGTGCCCAATACACCTCGATGCCCAATTGAGCCGGTGACTGTTGCCACAACCGAAAAGGTGTGGGTTTGGTTCATACGCCCCTTCATGGTTGGTTTGGAATCAGGGTTTTTGGTCAACTCCCCTAGGTAACCTATCAGTGGTCCACTTACTCGATTATAGCCCCGGATGTCAGCTTTTTATCCTCTCACTTTGGTGGAAAAACACCTCTGCCACGAGAAGGCAGTGGGTAGGACTTCCTCAGCAATTTCCCGTAATTTCTGCCCTTCCAACTTCCCCCCTATTTGTTGGTCCTCTGGCGATCTTGTATGTCAACCAAACGAAAACGCTGAGGTTTTTTCTCAGTTCGCCGTCAATTTCACCTTACCCCATTTTTCTACACCTTCCTCCATCACCGGCAACCCTTTTATATCTCAGCAGCACTAGGAAAATCCATCAAACATGGCGCTCTCTAAACGCAAACAAACCACTCGGTCCGGACGTTATTCCACCCATTGTCCTCAAAATGTGTGCTCCTGAGCTAGTTTCTATTTTACGTCGTCTTTTCAGTCTTTGCCTCCAACTTTCCTCCTTTCCAATCCGTTGGAAAGGCCGTGATTTTTCCCATTCCCAAACGCGGTGACGTTTCTTACCCCAACAATTACTGACCCATTTCCCTATCGGCTATACTTTCAAAAGTATTTGAAACTATCATCTCTGACCAGCTATGCACGTTCCTTGAACGTGAAAGACTACTGAGCGACCGCCAGTATGGATATCAATAGCGTCGCTCCACCGATGACCTTCTGGCTCTTGTCTCAATCCTGGTCAGCTCCACGCGATAACTACGGAGGAACACACTTGGTCTCGCTTGACATCTCAAAGGCCTTCAACCAAATTTGGCACGAAAGTCTACTGGCGAAACTACCCATGTTCGGGTTCCCTCCTGCGCTCGTAACGTGAATATCAAGTTTCCTCAGTAAGCGAACCATCTCAGTTCGAGTTGATGGGGTTCTATTTCAACCGTTCCCTGTGAACACTGGTTTTCCCCAAGGTTCAGTACTCGCGCCTACTCTCTTCCTTCTCTTTATCAATGATCTCCTTTCCCAAACTGCCAACTCGGTTCATTCTTTTTCTGATGACGCCACCCTCCACAGCTCGCCATGCCCAAACCAACGTCGATGATGACCGTAGTGCAGTTCATGTGTCACTGGACTCGGATGTCGAACACATCTCCCCTGGGAGCATGGCAAACCATGTTTCGTTCAATAGTTCTAAAACTCTCCTTTCAATTTTTTTTAAAACGCCATTCATTCTCCCCCATTTATTTTTTAATTCCACTCAACTGCGTTCCAAAGACTCTGTTTCCCTTCTTGGATTGCCTATAACTTCTTTATGCTAGTCCTCTTTTATAGCTAGGCTTGCTTCTCGTGCTGCGCTCAAGGTTGGATTGCTAGTTCGCGCCAGACGTTTTTTCACCCCAGCTCATCTTCTATTGTACAAATCTCAAATCCGCCCTGCTCTTGAATACAGTGTAGGGTGGGACGTCGTCCTCTTCCTTTTCCCTTGATCGTGTTCAACGAAAGGCCATCCGGCTAATCGATGATCCTTCCCTAACGTCCAGTCTGCAGTCGCTAGCCCATCGTCGGGCAGTTGCTTCATTGTCCGTGTTCTACCGCTGCTACTTCGGTTTTTGCTCTTCGGAACCTGCCTCGGCAGTTCCTCTTCCCGCAACTTTTAACCGCCCATCCCGTACACAGGCATCTAGTCATCCTTATCGGGTTGCTGTTCCCAGACATTTTACCGCTCTGCTGCAGTCTTCTTTCCCCCGAACTGCCAAACTGTGGAACACTTGCTGTTTTTCCCCTAGCTTACAATCTTACACTTCTTAAACGCAGAATAAATAAACTGGATCTTACGTGAATGTTCCCATACTCTCCCCTTTACAGTATGCTATTTGCCCATGGGGATTTTCCCCTTTTACTTATTCACATTGGGTAATAAAAAAGTGGTCCTTTCTGTACTTCACCCGTTAGTTTCTTGTCAAGATTCAAGGCTCTGATTGAGAACCCAAACCGTTCTGCTTAGTGTTTGGTCTCCTTAGTAGTTAACGACCATCAAACTCCGATGAAAACACCAATGAAAGAATTTTATCGTTTGATAACTCGTTCTTTTTTTTTAGCAAACTCTTCTCGAAGACCCTTAATCTAATGACTAATTCCAAGGTAACTAACAGATGCATTTATGTTTGTATAATGCCATAATCGTTCTTATATAGAATCGGTCTTGGTCGTTCGCCTCCAACCCGTATTACCAAACATTCTTGAAAACGTTCACACCAGAGTCAGTGTTTGATGATAAAAATGAATTCCTGGATATCGTTTACTGGCTTCGGCAAGTACTTGCCATCCTTACTGGAATATTGTGGGGCCTAATTCCTCTGAAAGGTCTGACTGCAATCCTGCTATTCTTTCTTATGAATATGGGAGCCATCTACATTTACGCAGCACTTTTTCAACGTGTCGATGAAGAAGAATATGGTGGTTTTGGTGAAATCGTCAAAGAAGGATTAATGACTGCATTCTCCTGCTTCATGGTTTCGTGGATAGTACTTTTTGACTACATGCACACAGGGAACACGTGATCAGTTTCTCTCGATCTCTGATCTACCGGATATCTTTCTATCGATTATGTATTTGTCTACTTTTATGTTTTCTAGACCAATGAATGAATACATTTGGGCCAAACGTTTCTTTCTTTTTTATCCTCTACAAGCGATGTGTTTCAGTGTTTGAACAGTGAAGAATCGACCGTTGTTGAAAATAATTCATCCGACTGGAACGCTTGCTGATCATCACCCATCGAACTAAACCAATGGTAGTTGTAGTGCTCATTTGGAACCTACTGGTGTGGCTAGTTGAAATGATCTAGTTATACGCATTTAACTCAGTTACTTGTGAGTAGTGGTGTGGAATAATTGATGTTGATTGATTTGAACTGACAATCCTTCTCATAAGTGACTGTGAGTTAGATATGAGTAATCAATCTAGCCGGGTACTTTTTTGGCACGTTAGCCCGTAACCTGCATGGAAGTCCTGACTTGCTGAGAGGCTTTCGATTAGAGTTAACCGATTGTCGTCTGTCACCCTTCGTTGCTGTTTGGTCAAATGAACTGGCTATTTCTGAAGATGACATATGAACAAACATAAATTGGCAAATCGGCTCTGTCGGGGTATGGGCTGGTTGGCACAGTGCTAACGTACACGCCTTCCATGTGATGGGTCGGGAGTTAAAATCCCGGATGGGACGGTGGGTGTGCATTACTGATGAGCTCTAATAAGAGAAAAACTCCAGTCTAGTGCCTGGTTGAATCGATGAACTGAGGATTGTTTGCGAAGGTGAAGTCCGATGAATGGTCAGTTCAACTTAATTTGGTTATACTTCATAAACTTGAAACTACGCTTTGAGTGCCAAATGCCTATGAGGTGTGCACTACTTTTAATACTTGGTTAATTCAATAAAGACAGTTCTTTCATCGTCTTCCCGGGGTAACGCCTGCCTTACGTGACAAATAACTATCCATTTTATCTATCATAAAAATGTTACCAAAAACTAAACTTTTGGTAGCGTTGTATGGAAATTCTTGCAATGAGAAGCACCTCGTGTATTTGATCTTTAATTTTGTTGATTTCAGGTTACGTAACTGATAAAACCAAACACTAGCTCGCTTTCATCCGGATTCTCGTCTCTGACAGCCTGGATAAAAAAACTGCAAAAGCATGAATTTAAACCGAGCAAGAGCTACTTGTGATAGTGGGTAAATTAGGTGCAAATATCCTCAGGATATTTTTCATACACGATAGTCACTTCTCAAAACCCGTGTAATACCGATTAAACTGCTCTAGTATACGTTAGACCTTTGAATCATTGTCCTGTTCACAGCACAGATACGTCTGCATGATTTGCTCTGTGGTGTTGATGACACTACAAAGTTTGTCCTCCAGACCATTTGTAACCCCCTAAGTCATCGTTTTGTTTCCTTTCTCTATCGTATTTTGTATTTGTATTTTTTGGCATTTCTATAAATATCTGTAAGCTTATGGGATTACGTTTCAGTTAAGAATGCGTAGCAGTCGTCACACCGCATAACATGTACAATTTCAAATAAATTGCAACATTGAGAATGTCACTCAAGTTTGATCTCTTAATACAAATTCCGACGTAATTCGCTAAGGACCTGTTCCTTATCGGTTGGGAGTCGGGCCAAGTGGAGTAAAAGAATGTTAGTACTAGAGGTTAGATGCCGAAATGAGGAGCGTGCGGATGGATCGGAGCAATAAGAGGGTAAAGCAAGATGCAGTGGATGAAGAGGGCCGTCTATATAATGTTACTGGCTAATTTAATACAGGAGTTAATGTGACCGATAATTGGTTCTGTGATTAGTAAATCCACGAAGACCAACGTTGAACGATTGATTATCCCTAAATCACGACAAATGGTTTTGATGTCTTGTTTTAAAAGGTAGAGGAGCATTACATGGGAGCAACAGAGTAGATTGAGGGAAAGGCATTGGTAAGAGAAAGAGGACAGAATTGACTGTGGAGTTCTGAATTGCCTAGCTCATAGAAGAGGCGCCTTAATTTGCCCATGCAGCTATAAATGTCTGGGCCACCGGCGATTACTGTCGATAGCGACAACTTGGTAGAGTTCACTCTACACGCACGGTTACAGTTAAGGACCTGTTGGAAATGAAAAGCGAGAAGAACTGAAGATGTACCCCAGGCACTTGGATGCTCTAACACTACGACCAGATTGGTTGGAAAACCGTTCTATGCGGAATCCATTTTAAGTGAATGAATCAAATTCAGAAGAGAAGGAAATTGGTTGGCACAACACATCGTCAGCATGCTCGTAGATGTGCACAGGGATTGTAACTGAAAGATCACTGATAAAAGCAGAAGAGAGATGGAAGCAGGATAGCACCCTAAGGCACACCGGAATTCTTAGCTAGAGGTTTCGATGTACTCCTGTCAAATTTGGTGCATTGAACCCTTTCTGTGCAGTTGTCTGAATGCCATGATAGCAACTGTCTTGGAGTGCCAATAGACTCAAGTGTGAATAGAAGGGTTGATCGAGAAACCATGAAGCTCAGACGAATAGTCAAGAAAAACAACGGACACGCTTGGTCTTATTGTTTAAGGATAAAATGGATTAGAGTAGATACGGCCTCCAGTACAGATCTGTTGGTTTATATGCAAATCGGGGATAAGTTGGTCATAGAGGACTGTGATTATTGACTACAGGTGGTTCAGGATGATCTTTTCAGTTCAATTGGGAGCTGCAGAGATCAGCACGATAGGACGAGACCAGTTTCAATTTCGAATTGTACAACCATTAACCATGTAGGACTAGACCGTTTCTCAAAAAACCGCTGAGGACGAGTATTTTGGATTTGAAATAATGGTAACTGGACTCCGAGAAAACAGACTCATTAACGAGGGATGTCATCATTCTGGTTACGAAAGCTTCTCCAAATTTGCGAAGCACCTAAGAGAGACCATCAGGGCCTGCAGCCAAGGATACCTTAGATCATCGGAGAAGCTTAAAGATTTCATTATTAAAAAAATCGAATTTATTGCACGGGAAGGAGAGAATCTGGCTTTCATTGTTCACGTATTTCAGAGACAAAAACACCCGATTCGCATTCAACTTACAGTTACTTATCATTAGTTTGTATGTAATGAGTTATGCTGATGTGGTCAGTCCACGTCGATATCACTTATCTCGAACCACAAATAACTGAGTCAGATTAGAATTCAATTTTAGCCTTGTAGGTTTGTGGCAAGATTATCCGAATATGCATGAAAGCCCTGTATTAGTGTAAGGCGTTCGAATAGGGTTAACATGTTTTCAGTAGTGTCTCCTTTTATTACTGTCAGGCATAAGTAGCCACGATTGAAGAAAACATACGAGCAAACATGAATTGGCAGTTCTGGTCAACCCCGATGAGAGAGCTGGTTTGCAGAAGCAGCAACAGGACCCGACGGGCTTCCTCCTCCCACTCTTTTCAAGATTGGGGGGGGGGGCGGCAATGACCTCGTAAATTCCATTACTGATTTAATGCGTAAAATCTGGTCACAAGGGCGCATTCAATCATCCTGATGCGAATCACTGATCGTTTCAATTTTTAAGAAGGAATCCCGCAACGACTGCGCAAACCACCCTGGAGTAAGTTTGATCCCAATATGCACCAAAGTATTAGCCTCTGTCGTACCTCGAAGTCTGACACCATTTAGGGAGATTAACATCCGCGAACAACCAGCAGGATTTGCACCAGGTCGCGGCTGTACCAACCAGATCTCCGCACTGCGTCAAGTCCTCGAACTACGCCATACACAACGTCGACCGACAGTTGTGTTCTTTAACCGAAAAGGAGCCTTCGACTCATTAGAACGCTAATCCCTTATGGTTTCACTCGTTGGCAAATGAGTGCCGCCGAAGTATGTGAACATACTGAGTTTACTCTACTCGCATTCTTCTGGTAGCGCAAGAGTCTATGGCGAGCTGAGCAGGTCGTTTGAAACTCGCAGCGTTGCTCGTTAAGGGTGCCCTATTCAATTTCGTGTAGACGAAATGTTAGAGAACGCACTTAGTGGTCTCCAAGATGTAAGTATTGAATGGGCGGCTGGAGAAAAGCTGTGCGATGGCATCGTTTGTCTGTTAGAATGTATGGGAGACGCACAAAGCGCACTTGACAGCCTAGCAAGTTCTTTTGCTCCGTTTGACACGCGCTTTGCAACTTCAAGGTGCAAAGTGATGCTGCAAGACCGGGTATCGCGGAGTTCTGAAATTAGACGGTCTATAATTACCTGAAGTTAACTGTTTCTCGTATTTTGGTAGCTGCGTGACCAACGCAGTAGCGAATCAAAGGAGATAACTGCCCGAATTTCCAAGGTTCAAGTAGCGTACACTGGACTTGNAACACCTGTGGTGGCGACGTGACGTTTCACTGAATTTTAAACGTCGCGTATGACCTCTCCACTGGGCGATCAGTTTTGCTTTACGGTTGTGAGACCTCGAATCTGCGGGTAGAAGACATCCGTCACCTAATGGTTTTCGACAATCGATGCTTACGGAGTTTGGCTCTGGTGGGATAGAGTGAACGAGTTAGCAACCTAGAAGTACGTCATCGGGTGTTTGGGAATGCAGCGAACACGAACTCGGTAGCACAACAAATTCAGCTCAGTAGGCTCCGTTTGTTAGGATACGTTTTGCTTATGTCTAGCGGTCGCCTACCGCAGTGCGCCTTAATTGCAAAAACAGCTGCAGATTGCAGAAAGCCTCGTGGAGGCCAGCAGATGATGTGGAGACGAGGCACGAAGAAGTGCACAGAGCGATTAGGTATAGTAGGTGTCTCTTGTCTTCCGGTTTGGGAGCCAAACGACTCCATAACAGGATGGTTGGAGACACTGAGGGTCATGACAGCAGATCGACAGCAGTGACCTTGCTGTCACTTCTTACCAGACAAGAATGCTTGAAAGTATGTGTATGCACAGTTGAACTGTGTACTCGATGTGTTACCCATAGAAGTTCGCTTTCTTTTCCCGTCCCTATAAATAGGCCCAATTCCTGCCCTCATTATGCATTCTCACTTTCCTTGTATGCATCATGCGTTTGGTAGCGATCAGTGAAGTTCACTAAACTGTGTTACGCTGTATGGGGATGATGATGTTTAGGATGGTCGATAGTCGGAGCCAGCTTCCAAAGGAAATAGTCGACTCCCAGACAATGCAGGCTTTTCAGACTGCACTTGATGACAGCCCATACGGAGAAAAGAGCAGAAAGAAAAATGAAGCATTGCGAACACAGTCAAAGAGAAGATAGAAAAGTCACATAGAATAAGGTTACAAGAATAATTAGTAGCTTCCCGAGTGCTTCTGTTTGCGACACGGCTGTTTTACAGTGTCTTTAACCACCGGTTATGATGATCCCTAGGCCTACATCCGGGAAGCCTATGTGACCGAGTCTCGTGGTTAGGGTTTTCATACCCTCATACCAGGTCTTAGTTTCACCACCCTTGGCTTTATTCCACCCACTAACTGCCTCGGCAAACATCGCTCTCCCTAGTAAACTATCTTGTGACATGCCTAACATATACCCCAACCAATTTAGTCAGTGTTCTAGTGGACAACTGTGGTTACCCAAAACTGCGCCTATCCGTTGCGTTGCTCGACCAGACTCGAGAGATGCTGCGTAGACAACGGTATTCGAACATCGACAGTCTATCTCTATCCTGTTTTATTAATGGCCAAGTTTGCTGAGCCGTATAACAAAACTGAACGAATTACCGCGGTATATACTCGATCCTTCACGGTCAGCCGGATGTAGCAACGGCGCCACAGTTGTCTCAAGTTGGGGAATTCCAACCGAGCCTTCTATATGCGAGCTGAGACTTCATCCATGATGCGTCCACCAGGTGAGATATAGGTGCCCAAATAACAAAACTTGACCACTTGCTCCATTTCTTCCCCGGTCAGAGTGCGGTTGGGAGCTGAAGCAACCCAGTCCTATAAGATTTGAATTTGCTCTCGACACTCCAATTCCCATTCTGCTCTTTTATCTAAACAGGCGGCCACAACACAGCAACCGAAACTAGCGTACGAAAGTGCATGGTTAATGGTTTTAAAAACAACTGAAAACGGAGTCCTATAGGAGCACGAACTCTAGTCGAACCGGCAACCTGAAGGATCAGAATACTAGAATTTGTCTGATATCTATCCTTTGAACTTTCGGCTATGGTAACTGTTTTCTGTTTGGCAAAAGCCTTCTTATGTAGCCTATTAAGTCAAGGATGTGCACATCATTCCGTCACACCATGTCCAGGTTCAGTCTCTTCGCGGTGGTTGCCAAGTCGTACTTATGTAATCTTAGGCTCACTTTGTTCATAACCGAACGATCATCAGTAATACCCGAGGGCGTGGTGGGTTTAGGCCTGCGAAGTATCTTCGCTGTACACCACAATAATCTGACGACTGTGTTGTGCAACCCTTCTAATAAATCCATCAATCTCTGGATCGCTCTCTGTTGCCATCAGTGCTTTTCAAAGGGTGCAAATGAATCTTACCAATCAGCCCAGATTATCTGGAGCAATCATGTTATCCTACCGGTTGTATTTGGCTATACAAAAGACAGAGGTTCAGCACATTCTTGTTTATTTTGTGTACATCATGAGCCTGGCGGCGATCGGCTCATCTCAATCTGTTTCTCTGTGCAAAGATGATCAGGATGATGCTGATGACACGGTGTCCAACTTAGAATAAAAAGGTTTGACAGTTCTGAGGCAGCACTGGTAATTCTATTCTCTGGAATACATGTTGATTATTGCTGGTCATTGAGCCGAATCATTCTCAAATAAGACAGTCTCGATAAAGCACAATTAGGTAGACCGATGGGTAATAAAAAGAGGGACTTATATAGTCGTTAACAGGGTCATCATTTTTCTGGATATGGCTCGGACATCCGAACCGTTAGTTTGATTCTCATGCTGTTACGGTCGATTGTGGACTCCTTTGTCTGATAATTCCTACCAAATTTTGTGCACGGTTTTAGTGCTAACCGTATGAATCAGATAAACAATAAGCGTAC
Organism: Echinostoma caproni; assembly: GCA_900618425.1. Classification (NCBI taxonomy): domain Eukaryota; kingdom Metazoa; phylum Platyhelminthes; class Trematoda; order Plagiorchiida; family Echinostomatidae; genus Echinostoma; species Echinostoma caproni. The sequence continues at coordinate 13,713 of UZAN01052242.1, forward strand.
AGCTTTCTTTTCTAAGTGTAATACCTGCTTCCTGCTTACTCTGTCATTCATCATTTTCAGACGTTCAGTTCGACGTCATTTGACGTTCAGTCTGTGGACCGATCAACCCCGAGATCGGACGTGCAAGTGCTCAAAGCCGGGGATGGCTGCCTTTGTGTTTTTACCGTCTCGGAATGTGACGATCTGAATTCCCATTTCGAATTGTGCGCTATTTGTTCCGTTAGACTGACCGATACTCACCAGTCTTTATGCGCGGACGCGACTACTCCCATTACCGCTGGGGTACAATATCAGCTGTGTTTGGGACAGGCACCCGATCTAGCTCCGGGTATGGTAATCACTGCACAAAATCAAACCAAACACTCCTCCTTTCGATCCCTTTTGGAATGTGCTCTGATTGGATCTATACCTGGAGAAATAGTAACAGTCAAATACAAGAGGACTGGAGCTTCAACAGATCCGGATTCGGTGAGTACACAGATGGTCCTGGTGGTTTACTAAAGATAATTAAATATGCTGTGCTGTCCGCAGCGCTTCACTTTTGCGTACCATGTGTCTCCAGTGCGCACACCCCTGCATCTAGCATCGATGGGAACCTCACCCTATCACTTGGTCATGGACGATTACGTTGCGCTATCCGATTATCCGCGATTGACCGAGTCATCGTTCGGATCGACGGAACCACTCACGTCGATCTGCTTGATGCAGTGGGAACCGTCGATCCATTTACTGACTAAGTGTATCATCACGTTCTCATGTGACCTCATGCAAGCAACTTTCCCAACTAGTGCTTAAGTGGTGCGTAAAGTGTACAGTGGCTCACGCTGTGTTATCGAGGGAAACACCCAAGACTACTTGGTCAGTCAACCACCAAAGAGGACAGTACTCTCAAAAATAATGCAGCACGCTCACAGTACCCCGGTCGGAAGACAAAAAGACGAGCGAAAACTAGCAGAATTTTGTATACCGTATTCAATCCAAAGAGACATTCGAAATATGGTCCCAAATTTTCAAAATTTCGCATACTGTTCCTTGTAGGAAGTCTTATCTTATTGTGTTGTGTTCTAAAACCAGGCGCAGTTGGGCTATTCTGAAGTTCTTAGTCTTCCTTGGTAAGCGGTGTATTTGAAGTAGCTTCTAATGCACACTTCCGAAGGAATGAGAACCTGGAGGTGGAGAGATGGTCATTCTACTGACCCACGTTTTACAATTCCCCGACCCCAAAAGGTAAATAAACACATTGTTCTTGTTATTCAGATTAAGTTGATAACGATCAGGGAGTCATGAATTGGGTCAAACGAAAATGGTCATCATCCGCTAGAGCTCAATCTCTATGGTGAACCAACTTGCGGACCACACTTTAGCATGAATTTCTCACATTTTGCCTGTATCTTGGTTATGCCACAATGCAGCTACAATAAGTTCATCGTTTTGTTTTAACAAATCTACCAGGTATCATGGAGGAAACTTCCTTTCTACTGTATTTTTTTCGGGGGAAGGGAGGGATTGTTTCTCACCCCGTTCATTACAGGTGCCACTCGTGTAATTGTTTCGTCCGATAGCTGACAAATTGTTGAAAAACTCATTTGAAACACCAGACGGTACCAAATGTGATCGTCGGGGAATAGAAAAGCTTGACTCAGAAGTGGTCAAAGTGACTGTGCATTCTAGCATGTATGTGCACCCCGCGTAGTCTAACTTTAAAGGATGGCTTTCAAAGGTTGAATTTGTCAAGATGGACAGAAACATGGTCACCTCGATCTCCATCTGTTGCTCTTCGCTGTTTTTCCCTTATATTTACATCAGGTGCTCACTTTACCTTGTTAGACGGCCTCCATTGCATAAAACAGATCAACATGTTGAGTCGGTCAAGCATATTATTCCCTCGATTCGAACGATCGTTCGATGAGTCACCGAAACACGGATAGAGCAACGCAATTGGCTAAGACCAAATGCGATGATGCGCGCTTTGGCGACATGCGGTGCGCAATGAAGCCACTAGCACATGAATTTAGCAAGTCGCAGTGTAATTTGTAACAATGAAACGATGCACTTTGTCGATAGTATGTATGCCATTCAATCATTACGTTGGAATGATGTATTTGAAATTCTGCGAAGCGTTATTATGCATTACATAAGTTTGGTTCTTCTCCACTTTGCTTGAATCGGAGTGCATCTGTTCATCCCCCAACCATTGTACCTAGCCTGGCCAATTGGCACGCTCCCTAGTGGGTCAGTCATACTTGTTAGGGTGTTCCACGCCTAGTGAACAGTCTCTCTTCATTAGCGTAACTCACTCACTTCTCGCTTTCCGCGTTGTGCACGTATTTATCTATCTATCTAAGTTGGGGATTTTCAATGTAGGTGTTTTCCGTTTCGCTCCAAATCGATCGAATTGAACATCCGCCTCGATGTGCTCGACGGAACAATATATTGTCTGATCCGCAATGGTCAGATGAGGGGACCAGCGCGTTTACCGGAGGCAAGAAAGATCCACTTGAAAATCCGACCAATGACTGGAATCCGGAACTGACCGTGCACTGGGCCGTGCGTGCTTGGGCACTCAAAGAACGTGGAACATGGCTGGTCCAACGTCATACGGGCAAGCAGAAATGTTCCATATTGGTCTCTTCCGATTCGATTCGTAGTCCATGGTGCTCGGGGTTCGCCTGCTACTCGCGCGCATTGCAGTTGGTGACTTTGGCGCGTTTAGCTCAAGAGCGATGCTTTTCAGAACCGTCTGTGGATGACGCGGAGAAACGAACTGCGCGAACAAAGCCCGATTCAGGCCCGGTGGACTTAGATCGGTTNGTGCGGTCTCAGTCGTTGCTTGTATCCGCGTTCAACTCAGGGTTTCTTTCGGTTTGTACAACCTTTAGTCCTGCATTTTCTTGGGGCGGTTTTCATTTCTATCTTTTGGTTGCCCATTTGGATGCAGAATAAGGAAAAGGATAGGAAATTTGAAGGTAAAATCGAAGAGAAAATAGAGAATTTCAGTAGACTATGTTTGCAAAGAAATTGATGCGCTACTGTTTACGAACCCAGCCGTATCATTTAGTGTCTCTAATCGTTGATTACAATGATCCTGGGGTCCTCATTCAAGGAGCCTAGCGCGACCGATGTGACCGAGTTTCCTGGTTAGGATTTGCATATCCTCATGTCAGGTTTGAGTTTGACCACCCTTGACATTTCGCCGCCCCATACCTGCTTCGGCAAACATCGCGCGCCTTGGCAACTTATTTAGGATATACGCAACACATCACTTGCTCCAGTGGGCAACCGCGATGACCTAAAACTCGGGGTCTAACCTCATCATTGCTTGTCCGGTTGCCGCACCAGATTTGTGCGATGCAACGTAGACGCCGGTTTTCCAGCACCTGCAGTCCTTCTTTATCCTGTTTTGTTAATGGCCAATTTTCTGCACCGTATAGCAAAACTGGCCGAACTGCTGCAGCATACACTCGGCCCTTCATGGAAAGCCGCGAGAGCGCCACATATATATCAAGTTGGCAAATGCCAATCGAGCCTTCTGTATTGGAGCCGACACTGCATCCGCGATGCGTGAGATACAGCTGCCCAAATAACAAGACTTATTCACTTGCTGTACTACTTCTGCGGTTAATGCGAGGTTGGTAGTTGGACCAAACCAGTCTTGTAGCAACGTTTTGCACTTTGAAGGTGCAAAGCGTATACCGAACATGGCTAAGCTGGCAATCAAGCTGTCCCGAAATGCTCGCTAATTACCTGGATCCGTGTTGGGCTATTTGTTATACAATCAAAGATAGTCTCAAAACACTTGTTGGTATCGGTTCCATATCCGTTCTGAAATGTCTTTTGAGAGATTAAACGAAACAGGCGAGATTGTACTGCCTAATTAAGATTGAATGAAATAAATCAATACCTTGTACATTTCTTAACTATAGAAAGGTATCAGTGAAATATTTAGACGTTTTTCCCAACCGTACCCTCATTTGGTCTGACGTAGAGAGAAAGCCTTCTTTTATGCCCTCCGTCCAAAACTAGTATACAACCTACCTGAAATATGATTAAACAATGCGAAAATCGAACTAACTCACAGTTTAGTGACTCAATGGTTGCTGATATTCGTCAGAACCTGTCACTAATGTTTACTCAC
>UZAN01052245.1:5720-15736 GCA_900618425.1 Echinostoma caproni
GTTAGAATGTGTTTGCTTTTGTCGAGAAAAATATTTTTCGGCTGCTGCGTGCTGTTTTTCTTGAGCGGGGCCGTAGTTGGTTGTTGGTGCTTGATTGTCTGCGATTCAGCCGCTACTTCTGGGGAGGAGCACCTGTCCGTTTCGATGCTTTCTGTGTCAGAGTCGCTAGAGTACACTGAGTATCCTAATTTATCAGTGAATCTGGAAAAAAATAATTCATAAAGGCATATACTTTAATATCGAGAGTGGGAGAATCTGGTCAAATTTTTCAATAACCAACCGCATCAAACGGAGGCTTGGACAGAGAGTTTAGAGATATCATCATAAATTAAAGGCTGGACCATCGAGTTGGCATGCAGAAAGCCGTAGTTGGAAATCTTGAGCTCAAGCGTTACGCAAAGTGCACTCTTATCCAGTGTGTTTCGCAAGTGGTTTAAATGGAACATTACGTCATACTCTGTAATGCTTTTAATATCCGGTACGAACAAAGTCGATTGTTCCAACACACCGAATTGAATGGAATTTAAACCCGCACCTTCAAACCTATGAGCTGCATCAATCAATTATAGCATTGAATTTCGCATTGGGAACACTATAAATGAAGCTAAAAATTATCATGCCCCATAGGATTTTTACAGAATATTTTGAACAACTTCCCAAAGAGAAAATAATAATAATAATAATTTGCATGATCATTCACGGATGTCCAAATTGTAAGTGTTCCAATGCTTCATTCAGTTGCGATTTAAATAGTTCAACTGTAGAAACACACATTTCAATGGATGGAAGGGAATTCCATACACCGCACACTTTGACTGCAAACGCGTGATGCCTCCAATCAACGTGGCTGTTCTGGGTCTTTAACTTTAGTGGATATCCCCTGAAGTGATCATTTTGCGATAAATTTAGCATAGAACGGCAAAGGTGATTGATGCAGTATTCTATATGCCAAGATTAGGTACCCCGAAGTCGGTGGTATCGAGATGAGTAGAGTCCCAATATTTGCAGTCTTTTGGAGTGTCTTTTTATACAGACATTTTACCAATTTTGTTGCAAGCCTTTGCGGACATTCTATACTTGAACGGCGTACTTTGTGTATGAGAAGAAATCAATGAATATTTGTACTTTAATATCGAAAAGTTTTTGCAGTCGCAAATGAGTGGCTGTAGACGTGGTTGGGATAGCACTATAGCTAGCTATACTGGTGTTATCGGATAGAAACTATTTCATCACTGGGCTGTATTGACCAAGAATAAGAACAGGACCGCGCAATTTAATTCCGCCGTATTTGCAAACAGAATGAGTCGGGAGGAATTTTCCTAATGTACAAAAACCTCTCATCATATACTTGCCAATTAAGGGTTGAAAATAAACACTAGCATTATTATTCGATTAGAGTTCGCCAACATCATGATAAGAGTACTGATATGCAAACAGTCTCTGAAAACAGTGAGTTCCGATGGGTGGAGCTAAACCCAAGTCACGTGTTAAATGTGTATGCTGTCAACCGTACAGTTCAGGACTGGGAAGGCTGGGATGACTATATTTGCTTGAACTAAGCCCAACATTAAAAGAAAACAGAACTTGTATCAGTTATCGCAAATCGGAAAATACATTTAAGAAACACGTCAACTTACCGGGGTTGCATCATGGGGTCAACATTTACGAAAGATTCATCCATGGTTTGAGAATCACGAATCCTTGGTCAGTCACTGTGTGTACAGCTCGGGTTCGTATTATCGACTAACACGCCAACAGTTCAGGTAAGCCGCCATCCGTGGATATATAGACACATCCAGTCACGCGACCAATTATACTTCATTCCAATTGGTTGATTGTCAGTTTCGTAATTCAACAATGAAGCATTAACTACATGTTCGTCACACTCCTTGTACTAACAATCACGGATGCAACCCAACAATCGGATGATGAAATCATCACGTTATAAGCCAGAACTAACTGCTAATGAACGGGCGCGACGACAAATTTGGAAACGTGAACCAGAAACTGTACATTAGATATACCTGTGATCACACAGGGTTCATTTTTTGGAAAACATGGAAAATTAGGTTACATGAATTTTACCGGATTGTCCTGAATTGATGATACCTATTTTATTTGCTGCGACATGTGGATCCGGAAAAAAGGATAACCAACCATGAGTTTGACTGTCACTCAGATTCCGAACATCGCTGCAGATATTGAGATCCGTTGCACACGGATATCGTGGAACGCATTTTACCGTTAGCATGTGGACTGCTCATGGAGCAGTAATTCAAATGTAGTGAACGGATTATTCGGCATCCGCTCGACAAATCAGTGCGTTCTTATGAATTGGTGATCTATAGTTGTTTGCAAAACAAGTGAAAATGAACACAGAGAATTGATGCTATNTAATAATAATAATAATAATAAATCCCTGTGAATTGGCGACAGATATTTCTACTTCACCACACTTGAGATAACATATCAGATTCAGATCAGTTCAGTTCATTTTTTACAACAATTACTGTGCAGTTTCGTGCGCCGGTTTGAGTTGCTCTGTTTTGCTGCCCCATTTGGATTAAAGAGCAGAACGAAGATTGGAATACTGAGAGTAAATTTAAACGAAAGATAGCGAATGCATATAAATTGGAGTTACGAGAATAATGAATAGACTCATGAGCGCCACTGTTTGCGATACCCAGCCACATCACTCAGTGTCTCTAACCATCGGTGACCATCATCCCGGGGTCCCCAATCAGGAAGCCTAACAGGGCCTATATGACTTAGTCTCCTGGTCAGGGTATTCATATCCTCATGCTAGGTCTTAGCTTGACCGCCCTTCATTTGTTTCCAATCGGTACCTGCCTCGGCAAAGAGCACTCGCCCTGGCAACCTATCTGTTAACCTGCGTAGCACATGTCCCAGCCAGTGTAATCTATGGAGGTCAATCACCTGCCCCAGGGGCGACCGTGACTGCCTAAAACTTCACGCCTAACTTCAGTATTGCTCATCCGGATTGAACACCAGGTTGAATGACTCACGCTCACGGATTGTTCAATCCGTCAACCTGGTTGAAACATTAAATAAATTGAAATGAGTCATAGAAGGTCAAGGTGGTGACCAAGTGAGTTGCGTAACCTGCGGTTGGTTAGGATTAGGTGCGCACTCGATTTCACGGGGCTCGCCTACTATATGGCATCAAACGGCCTGCCAGATGAACTATGCAGACCGACTGATCCTTCTTTGCTGGACAATAGTTATTCTATCACATTCTTTCATAATTACAGCAATTTGGTCAACTCCAAACGCTTTTTTTCTTATTAGATAAGAAGAAGGACGTCCACATTGATGATGAGGCGACAACAAAGATCCGTCGTCGTGGAGAGAACGCACAGCGCCACAGGACTAATGCGTCTCTCCATGGACCGTTTTGTTGTTTAACCCGCACTAGTCTGGATCCAGAGAACACGTTTGTGTTAACTCCAACTGTATCTAGTCAACTCGGTCAGAGGTACATCGAAAAGACAGAACGGTCCGTGTCAACATATTCCGAAACACCTTGATCTTCCTCGAGGTGAATCTACCATCCATAGTGCAATTGCCCGGATTTTGTTAGATTCCGGTCAACCACAAAATGTTTAGAAACATTAGGAGGCCTTGAAGTGGAAGGATTTGAGGGGTATTTTGGAAGTGATAACTATTCCTCGTTTGAAGACGCAATTCTAGATTTGAAAAATATTGTTGTCTTTGTATTGATGGTGTCACGCTTAATGTAACCCTAATTTAGTGCGTGTGTGTGTAACAACCTTCATTCTTTCTCCCTAGATCACATTCGCCACATTGCTTGAAACCGGTACTATCCATATCACGTTGTCATCTAACTTGACCTCAACTCCTAAACAAACCACAAAGCACGCAACTCATCGAAAGGAATTATTTGGAACTGAGGCATCCAGAGCACAGATAATCAGACTGAGAAAAAAATTTGCGACTACCGATATGGGTTTTCAAAAACGAGATCAATGTTCCCAAGTTTGTCGTAGCAGTCAGCTTACATGCTAACTGGTGGATACCATATACCTCTGTAAGTTGGATAGGTGATTCGAATGTGAAAAGGTCAGCGTGCTGTCGGTGTGGCCTTGTCGTAGCTCAGCTGGTAGGGCGTGCGCTGTACAGAAAGGTAGGCGGCATCCATGCGTCGGTTAGAATCCCAACAAGGCTACTGAACTTTTCAAAATTTTAACATAAGACTTCAATTTGCCAAACAATCATTTGAAAAATTATGTCTTTGAAATATTGATGTATTCCACCACATTCCTACCGTATCAAGATCCCACTATCCGACTAGGCTTACAGCTCAAGGGCCGTTATCCAAAACATAAACATGGGCGACAGCACCAATAGTCAAACAAGAATATTTTGATGAGCAACGACTTTCAGCGGTCCCTGGAAACCCCGTTCGTGGTGACGTTCCTACTATGAGTAGTGTGCTTTCAGAGACAGACATTCGGAAACACAGAGATGCAACCAGTGCGGCACTAATCGGTGGTATATTCCTTTGATGCGATAGTTATCTTAACCATGTTGGAAAATGAATTCGATAAACATGCAAAATTGAGCAGATCACGCGATTGGCTTCAAAAGGTTAACCACATCTGGTGAAAGTGATTGTTGTAAAAGAGAGCAACTAATTTTGCCAATCAATAGCATCCTGGGTAATTGCTCAAGAATAGTATGATAAATCAGGCCTATTCATGCCATCAAATCCTTACATCCGACGGCGGGGTGGGGGGGGGTCGAAAAAGTGGAGGGGAATGCAGATGACAACATCACAACACCATCATGTCAAAATGAAAACGAATGATTGTGGAGAACTGTTACTGAAAGACTGGAAGACACTCATAATATGAATAATTTGTAGAAATCGGCATATGTATATGAATGAAGCACGAGAAGAACAAGCATTCGTTATTGTACAGTTCTGTCTCCAAACCATTTCATGATGAAGTGGATCAATCATACCCATGAATCTAGAAGTTTGCACAACCGTACCAGGGATGGCTTTCTGGATGTGTTGCTTTGATACCGCGTTTTATTCCTTCATCAAATACTCTCCTGGGATCTTGATGTTTGGATTAGCTTTGTCCATCATCGTTTTCTTTCTTCAGTCTCAACCGGAATGAGATCCAGTGAGCAAGCTGGCCAAGGGTGAAAAAAGATTCTTCCGAGAAGGTTACACTCCTGCACAAGCCGAGAGCAATATGTCCTGGTGCTGGGAGATCCGTTTGCTTAGGATGTCTGTCTGAACGATTGGGTTGCACGCATGGTTCACTGAATTGCCACACAAATTCCAACGCCACCTTGTCTCAAAGTAAACTAACGACTTATCAACGCAGAAACCCCACGAGTAGATTTCCGCACGCCAAAAATACCGTTGAGGTATCCAATGTGATCTCAATTATAAGTGGACGCTAAGAGGAAAACCTCTTGGCTTCTTCGGAATTTTCTTCCTTCACTGAAAATCTGTCCCGTTTGGCCTTAATCTTAAGGCATTCAAGTGCTTGTAGTGCATTTTTAGTTCCTCCCTTAGCTCTACATTCCCGTCAGACTCTGTAACCCTTAATAGTAACTTTTTGCCTAGAGTGATCCCAGCCAAAGCTTTGGGTGTTACTATCGACAATAATTTTCGGTGGTCGACACACTTTCAGAACTGTATGGTAAAACTTTGGCGCCTCTACTTTCGGTTCCGAAAGCTCAGATAATTTTGCATTCCCCAACAAGTTCTGTTCTGCTTTTTTATGTGATATGGCTAGGTGTCACAAACAGCGGTGTTCGTACATCTTTTCAATTTCTTTACTACTTTAGACAACTTAACTTCTACACTTTCTGTTCGACTCCACTCTCAATTTTCCTTTCTTCTCCTATTCTTCATCCAGATGGACAGCCAAAAGACAGCAACCAAAACCGGCACATGAATATGCGTGGTGAATGGTTGTACAAACTGAAAACTGAAACTCTACTTTGTTAAACATTGCGTTCTCCCTCTTTTACTTTACTGCTCCTCTTTAGTGTTTTCCGGTCTATTGAAACAGGAATTTAAAACTACCTGTCGTGGATTAATGCCAATAAGCCGTGCATCTTTAATTTCTGCTGGGCCATTCATCACAAAACTTATTATTGGTCATATGAAATCTTTTATGACCTTCGCCAATAGGATTCTCAAAGACCCCACCCATCCTTGGCATTTTGACTTATATTCTTATCGCTCCCACTCAATCACTCGTTCCTCTTATCGGTATCTGTCTCCTGGAATAAACATTTATAAAATCTCCACTGTCCGTATCCGGCTCGCATCTTGACCAACAAGGAACGAATTATAAATGAATTACGTCAATCTTTAATTGAATGAGTCAAACTTTAGAGACATTTATTTTTTTACACAACGCTTCACTGAATTTGTTCATACTTCTATATGTTCGCCGGAGTGACGACCAGTGTACAATTTTTAATTGAAATGTGAGCATATGTCAGTTGGCGAAAGTTATACAAATAGAAAATACAAACACATGCATTCAAGTAACCGCCTTAAAGGTTTCACATAAAACAGAAGAAAACCCGTTGATATTCAGTAATTCTCTATAGCTATCTCGTCGTTCGTGACGGAGACCAAGGATACATGCTCTAGTGAGCACATCGTAAACTCATGAATGTCAGTGTAGCGGTGGCAGCACGCAAACGCCGACCCGGATCGGGTATTGTGTTATCACCCCGGAAATGCTGCGTTTCATATCCATGTTCAGGCTCCCCAAAAAACGATCTAATATGCGTAAAATAATGACAATTTGCTGACTGAGTCAGAGTGACACGTGATGCTATTGATCTCATCTCTCTCTCGCAACTATTTCATCAGCTCTTTTTGCCCGCGCTCCATCTCCACCCCGACCGACGTTCCAACACGCGTCACACCCACCTAGTTCAAGTGTCATCCATCCACCAACACACAACATCCAAAACAGCTGATCATCACGAAATGTCTGTTGCGCAAATTTTTCACCCAAACGCAACCAATCATGAAAACACTCAACCATCCATCTAATTGTGGCAAACTACGCGATTTACCAACTCCATCTGTGTTAGAGCCACACCAAAAAGTATTGTTGCAACTAGCATACCCGGGAAAGGTTATACCCCACAAACTGCCAATGTGATCAAAATTGACCACACTTCATTAATTTGGTGACCAGTGATAGATATTTGAACATACGGACTTGTAAGCTAAATGAGGGGAACTACCTACATATTAGTCTGTTTAATATTACATCGTTTTAAAGAGTGCTGGTACTCTAGAAAGTTCTAAAAACAGTTAGCAGCACTCAAAGCAAATTGATCCCCTGCTATGTAGGACACACTTTAAAAATGTTGTTTTAAAGATGCGTTCCTGTTGATTGAGTTATCAAGTGATCGCTTGTCGGCACCCGTGCAGATTTCTCGTGATTGAAACAATAAACGGGGAGAGGCCAGTGGATGTGTAGGGACTCCAGTCACAATTTTCACAGCAATTACCAGAAAAATTTACGTGCTTCGCTAACCGGACCAGGGGCACTGATGTTAATATTGCTCTGTCTTTGCCAGTTTGTCCCCCTTAAGAAACCTGGTACCGAAATCGGATGAGTTCCAACAATTTTTTATTCATCTGTCCTCAAAACGAGAAATTCACGCCTTGAAATATAAAAATTACGATACCTGATCGAAATGGGATCTAAACAAACATAATGTGAAAACGGTTTAACAGCGCTTACTTTGTATTTGTTGTATTGATTCCTTCAGGCCATTTGCTTAGTCTTCTTGGAGCTCACCTGTGGAAATCTAACTTGGATCGAAACGCTCTCTCCAGTGGGTTTGGTCGATGTAGGGCGGATGAATAGTCATATCTTTTAGGTCGTTTATCTCCGTTGTCATAGCATGATCAGTCTCCCGTTTGATGATTCATTTTGGACGGAGCTCGCAGAACCCGACAAGTCAAGTCAAATCAAGTAAAGCCTAATGCACCCGATAGGATGAACTTTCAGCATTTTCGACAAGTTACAGTGGTGAAAACGTGAAGCATTGGAAAAGAAGAAATATACATCTACTAAATGAAAAACAAACAAATTAGATAAAATCCTAATGTGACGACAGATGATTGTTCAAGTCCGTAATAATATTTGCTCGGTTGATCAAGATAGGAGCAAAATAAGGGAGCATGCTGTTTTTGTGTGTGGTGGTGCGCGCACAAGGAATCCGAAATTGGGAACGGGTACTCGGATGAGACACCGATTTATTGAGATGGGAATGCAGGCAGTGTTCTTCATTTGACAGGATATGGCTGATAAGTCGATCGCATGAATAAAAATGTTTGTCCAAAACAAAGCCGCACAAGGATCCGCCACACATCACAAGTGCGCTCGTGACGCCCAGTGGCGAATCTATTCAGGATTGGATAACTAAGGCGGATCAGACAGCTGTCGTCCGCTCGATCAATCGAGGTGTCAAGGACGCGATCTGATTGGTGCGCCACGATGTCGTTCTCGAACACCCATTGATCACCTTGATTAGCGTGTCGCTTCATGATCAATTACGCACACCACCTGTTGTTCTCCGGTCGCGTTCTCTCGCCCATATGATTTCTGGGGCTAGGCAAGAGCCACTCTAATCGATCGTACGTCTAACCGGAACATGACAGATTCCTATTGCTGACCGCAGTTGGTTACCCCGGAGATAAATCACGTCGTTCGAATCACCCCACTGCAATTAAGATAGCAATGTTCACGATTTGAGTAGTTTTGCGGGCCCTTTTTCTCCATATTCTAAACACAATAGTGCCAAACGATTAGGGAAAATTATGACTATTCTCAACAGTCAAATGTACTTCTTCAAAACACTTTAATTAAACATAAACATTTAGGGGAAATTTGATGAATTTTGCGAACCTGTGCAGTCCTGGAGCGGCTCAATTGGTTTTTCACGGTCAAAGACGTTACACATGAGGGCTATGAAGTCCATACTGTTTTGTGCTTTTATGCGAGTAAGAAAAACCATCGTGATCACAAAATGTGTTGAATTTAACTATTTCGTGTAATCTCATCAGTTGTGCACATACATTCAGCCTGAGTATGGTCGGGAGTGGGTGTCTAGGGTTGCGGGTGGTCACCCTTCTCCTGCACCTCAACAAATGCTCCCATAAGACCAAGCTTTTCAAATAGCCTCTGCTGAGGAAGCCCTGCTCGCTGTCTTCTCATGGCGGAGGTATTTTCCCACCACAGTGAGAAGACGAAAAGCTGATATCCCGGGCTATAACCGGGTTGGTGGATCACTGGTAGTTAACCTAGGGGAGTTCGCCAAAAACCCTGATTCTAAATTAACCAAGAGAAGGCGTACGAAATACGCGCATCCTCCCGGTTATGGTAGGGGTCATTGGTTCGATTGAGTATCAAGGTGTATTGGGCACCTTGGACGTTTGACGCCATAGAAAAGGCGTATGATCCGAAGAAATGGACACCGGACTCCAATGGATTGAGGTTTTTACACACCGCCCGCTAACTTGTGGTTATGGATTCCTCAAAAAAATTCACCTGCCTTGTCCTGGTCAACCTGGCAGTATTCAGCCCACATGCAAATCACGGAACGTATTTATTTCTTATAGAGATCATTTTACCATGATTTCTTTGGCACAAATTCTTTACCTTGCGTGCTACATTCCGCTTGACGAACAGTGGACACATAACCGAAATGTAAGCCAAAGTCAAAGTTAAAGTTTTATTATGAGCAATACTTACAAGCGGTTGCTTTTCTAGTCCCATAGGATTTGGCACAGATGAATCGGTTCACAGTACATACAAAGTAGATGAATGTCACAATGTCACAATTTGTCCTTGTTTCGTGCACTTCTACGGATGTTGAAATTTAAGACTTTTCAAAGCTTCATCCAGATTGTGCTTGAGTGAATCAATTGTTGGTGCAGAGACAACGTGTGGTGGTAGAGAATTCCAAGT
>UZAN01052248.1:0-13895 GCA_900618425.1 Echinostoma caproni
ACCAGGGTGTAATGTAGGCCGCAATTTTATCCCCTTTTCATATCCTAAATTTGCCAGTCACTCCAAATGTTTTCATTTTTAAGTATGACGATGACATAGAAGTTGGTGGTGCATCTTACAGCAACAACCCTTCAACTAACCCCCTTCAATCAGCCGTAAGTTTCATTTCTGAATGGTCCGATGGTGTTAACCTTTCTTTAAACCTCAATAAATGCATTGAAGTTTTGTTTTCAATTGACCGTAGGCCATCAACTGTTTTTGGATCATCTGTTCCCAATATCTTGATCAATAACTTAAAATTTGAAAGATCAAAACACTTCAAATATCTTGGATTTTTCGTGTCTGCTGACCTCAAATGGTCCTATCACATAGAACAAACATTTGTTAAAGGCAGAAATTTGACATTTTATATTTCACGCCTTCGGCATCTGAAGGTGCCACTGTACATCATCTCCAAAGTTATTTTCTCATGCGTTTTAGGCCATTGAACCTACTGCTATCCCGTTATCTTTCCCGGTCTGTTGTCCAAGGATTTCATATTAAGTAGACGCTCACTGAAAATCATCTCCAGATATGGAGCTGTATCTTATGAGGAGCTGGTTCATTCCATTGTCAACCAACACTTCAAGGTGTGTGACCGTCTGTGTGATTCCATCTTGTCCGATGCGTCACATCCCCTACACACAGCTCTGTCTAGTTCCTTTTCAATTTCTGTAGCCCGCAATAAATTTAAATCTTTATATACTCGTACTACTGCTCTTCACAACACCGTTTTACCTTACCTTTCACGTTTGTTGGTTTCTACGGAGCGAATATCAAAGGAAATTATACACAGTTTAATGTAAATTTGCACGTTGACATTTTCCTTATTTTTACGCATTCTCGGTGTTCGATTCATCATCATCTCAGTAACTATTCCGTCATACCTTAAGGCTCATTTTTGATAGCGTGCAATGCCAAAGCAAAGCGCTAACGTTCTTTTCACTGAAAATTCTGTTCATGTTGGATGAATAAAGTGCACTCTTGACTTGACTTGTGAAAAGTTCAGCAGTCTCATTGGATAATTTAGATGTAAAAAAACAGTGACATCGTCGTGATATTTTAGCTCAGCTAGTTGAGTGTGTGCCTTACAACGGTGTACCGATGCCCGAACAGCACTCGCCTTTCTTCACTACAGCGTTAGACATCCTTTGGATGTCACAAGTTGGTTGTACCATTTTGTTTCGGTAAAGTATTGCGTTTATTACATAATTACCTCAGGGAGAGATATTCCGGTTTTATCCAAATAGTTCAGGAAGAACAATTTACCACATTAGCAATGCCTGGTTACCGCGTAGGAAGCCCCAGTGGATGTGGTAGACATGATTCATCACTCGGTTCCTACAAATGTGACACTGGTATAAAGTACTTATAGGGCTTTGCGAAGATGAACAGCATTCTATGAGCTGTTTTTAGATCTCATCAAACACTTTTATCTTTGGCTTATTTCTGACTAATTGTTCTACCATAATGAAGCTGTAAGGGTGCAGTTGAACATGTTCGTGTAGAAAAACTCATTAATGTGTTCAAGATTGGTGGCCCGGTGGTAAAGTCACCAAATTATCACCCCGGAGGACGTGTATTTGAATCCTACCACCACCGCCTGATTTCCCCCATTTGTGTTGCATGGAATCCCTTTCATTGACCGCTTGCCCCTTCCTGAAAACTGTATCATCGTGTATTCAATAAAAGGAAGTACAAATGTAGTAGAAATAGAAACAGTAACCTTCAGCCCTCAAGTTATCATGTACGTGATGACGAAATGGACTAAGAGGAAATCGGTATGATTATCATACAGGACCCAGTGAAGCGAGTTATTCATTGGGATGACCCGGATAAAACCGCGAAATTATTTGTTTCAAATCCATATTGTTTACTATCCAACTTCTGACCGCTTTATCAAAATTCTTATTTCTAGAATGAATTTGACAGAAGGATTTTCATCATTGCTTCTTCATGGCAATGGTCTGTGAGATTGACACTTCATTAATGGAGAACCTAGTCGATTGTGTTTGAATAATTTATGGGGTGTTCAGATACCGAAATTGTAACTATTTAAAGCGATCATTCACGCATTACCCTAGAGTTTCTATCAATGAGGTGTGAACAGATTGTGCGTCAACCAACGGTTTGTGTTATGGGAACAATGGNGGACACAGTTTTTTGGGATTGAATGAATCTACAGGCTACTACCACCTTTGTGTGTTTAATAGACAACTACCGCTAATTCTAAATTTCTGTGCTTGCCACTACAGCAATAACTATCGCTATTTGCGGTCTGGTTGAAAGTTAAGGGAATAAGTTTGTTCGTTCTTTTTATGGGTGTTTGCACGTGTGATTTTAGCATTAGAAAAGTGCAAATGTTTTTTACGGTCAGTGGATTTGAATTCAGGTCGAGGCCCGCCCGAATGGTGTTTGTGTGAGAGAACGAAACAGAGTAGTCAATCCAACATGATTTGGCACACCGGTAGACTGTGGACCGTCATTTAGGCCCCCTGGGTGGCACGAGACACCCCTGACATTTGCAGCACCAACGCACTCGAGAACGATGTGATTTAGTCCATTTCTCAGGCCGGATTAATGAAATCAAACTGACAGATGACGGTGTGTGAATGGGGTTGGGCAGATTTGAGAGCAGGAGGAGAGAACAAGTGAAAAAGAGGTCAATTCAAACAGTATGAAACCTTCGCATTAAAGCGCTTCATAAATCATGAATTGGATATTGGGGTTCACATGAATTACTCAATTTATTATCAACAGGTGTCGAAAGTAATGCAAGTATTTCCTATTCGACTTTTTCCTGAAAGGTTCCATCGAATTTTAAACGAAAAACCGTAGATGCGCTTAGATGGTTACGTTTGTTCAAATTGTTGTTTGAACTCGAAGTTGTAGCTTCCATGGGATTCGAACCCACACTTTTCGAACAACACACGCTCTACCAGCTTGGTATTGAGGCCACACCGATAGCACTGATCTTTTCACATTCGAATCACCCATCCAACATACAGAGGCATATGGCATCCATCAGGTAGCATGCAAGCTGACTGCTACAACAGGTTTTCTTTTGAACTCACCGGAATCCACAAAACCAACTTCTAAGGCAAAGTTAAATTTTTCTAATTGTTGAATGGTAGATTGAAGTGTTATGGTGAAATTGTGAAAAGTTCAGTAGTTCAGTTGATAGAACGTATGCCGTACGAAAGCGTAGGTGGCATCCATCCGTGGGCTCAAATCCCACGAAGACTAATAAACTTTTATATTAAGAAACAACAAAATCCACGGTATTAGGTGAACTCCATTCTTTTTGGTTATTTACTGCACCTAGATTTCAAGTGCTCATAAGCACCCATTCATGCTTCTCACTTTATGAACCAATCACTCTTGTAAGTATAATTTGTGTACTGGTGTTCCTATTCGGGCTGAATAGGGCTACTATGAACCCTGGCTGGGGACGATGAATTGAGTTAATAAACCAGCTTTGGAACGTGATTTCCTTCTAATTGAATTGCAATCCCTGGTGTACCTGTGATGTGTAGTGTAGTGCAGTCAGAATCGAGAAATCTATCGCTCGATGCAGATATAGACAAGTATTTTGATTTTTAGGCCGCTTTGCTTTCATGTTCGTTTTCTTCTAATTGTATACCTTATGNATGGCATTTGCGCGAATCAGTATATCATGGCAAATTTCTAGCAAAGGCTGACATAAAGCATTGAAAAGCTGTTTTGACTCATGAGCACATAATAAAATGTGCCCGGACGCTATACGTTCGAAAGACCTCATCCGAAGATGATATTTTTAATATTCTGAGAGATATTTTTATTTATAATTAATCAATTTTTTGGTGGGGGCGACTTGGTCCGGATAATGTGTTACTTCCGTAGAAATTTTGAAATTGTGATTATTGAAAGATTAATGTATATGTTAAAGGGCTGCTACATGATGGTTGCAATCTGAATGATGATATATAACTTTGTCCTGGAAGTACGTCACTAGTTTTCCGACTACTGTGCAAAACGCATAAATACATTATGATAGAATGAAACTCATAATTAGACCAAAAAAGTGACAAATGCAAAGGCTTGATGAAACTGAGTAATCATGAAATTAGTCGTGTGCTCCCAATGGAAAATTTTTTCCGCTTGTTTCCAACCAGTTACGTGGAAAGTTGGAGTCACTCTGTCGATTTGGTCAATGCCTGTAGCTTTTATCGCGGTAACGTACTAGATTCTTTGCGAGTATCCAAACATAAGAACATTTATAATTCACTCCCATCGGTACAAATGATTGTATTTTTTGGTGCAATTTTTTTCGGACAAACATTTATTTCTTTTCTCAGAGTTATTCAGGGTTATCACTGGTTTAATAATTATAAGTCTGAAGTAAAGCCAAACACTCCCTAAAAATCTGACTTATGCACTCTTATTTTCTGTGTCCCTTTAAGGCGTATTGTATTCCTGGCAATGGTATCATTATTATATTGCATAATAGGACCGATTCACGCTGTGTCACTAATGAATCAGAAATTATAGTACAAAATTCAATTATATGCCAAAACAACTCCGGTCTCTTATCCCAGCTGCACTTTGTTCTGTTCATACATATATCCACCCATAAGAAACTGGTATTACGTTCAAAAAAATTTCGAAAGGTAACTTGGAAAATTTTATTACCTAAGCCGTTGAAATATGAACTCGAATGAGAAATATAAGGTATTTAAAAATTTCACAAAAGTGATTGAACTTTAGTCTACTTAACTTTGTCATCAGCAATGTTAACAAAGCAGGTAAATGGCTAATGTTAAGCCAGCATAACGATTAGCGCTACTAGCTGCACATTGGTTTCGAATTCTTTTCAGTGTAGTATTGATTGTTACCTTCAGCTTACAATAACCTGTGCAAAGTAATGGAGGTAAATAGCGTATTTCATTGAGATTCACCATGCTTCAGTTTTCATCTTCACTCAGTCTACCAGACACTCTATAGAAGCGTTGGCATTGTGTTTCGAACCCCGTTACAATTCATCATCAGCGTATTTTCGCCGCCTCGTTAGAAATTCCGTAATTCTAGTCATTCAGAGTTAGTTGATCGGCACACTAATAGCGTATGCCTTCCATGTGAGATATCCGGCTGTCGAATTCTGAATTTCATGGTGGATATGCGATACTCACAACTCAACAAAAAGCGAACTTCTACATTGGTGCTTTTCAAGTGTTCGGCTTAATGTATGAACTGAGGATTGCACATTATTCATGTTTATCGCTATACCTGCAATGAATTGGTACAATCGAGTGGGCATTCCTAGTTCACGTAGCGTAAACGGATAATTCCGGTAATAGTCCATTCACCGATCACACACACAACATGTAGTGGATATCCCAAGTGTTATCCATCCCGCTACAGCCAATCTTCAGCATATTCGGAAAAAAAGAATTTAAAAAGTGTTTCAAGCGGCTTCCGCCACCCACTGAGCCGTACAACACGACTGAATCAAGTCTCAGCTTGCAGATTATATACATTTGATCAACTGACAGTTTTATCACATAATTTGGTCATCTGTCCCTCGGATTTTCACTCAACAAGAATAACAAGAATTACGTGGAGAGTTTGGTAAAAGTCAACCACAGCTATAATATCATCCCTTTTAACGTAACCACGAAAAAGAACAAATTCTTTTCGACGCGATTGGAGAAATGTTTCGGAGAAGACAAGCAGCTACTCATTAGGTTAACTCACTTAGCAATCGGACGGTGCATATCGCGTTGGATATGACGTTATTTTGTGATAAACACCTCGATGCGGTAATTGCTTTGAAGAATAATGCACATTTCGGTCCGAGAAACCGAACGACAACTGGTGAGCAGCCGGAGGGATAGGCCTAGCGTTGTACTAGACAGCAACGAAACTGTGGCTCCTCCTTCTCATCATCATCATCATCACCATCACACTCCTAACTTTATAGAAAAGAGCTGTAACCTTTGTCGTGATGACCATATTTGAAGTAGAACTCAGAATCCAGGGGTCATTAGGTTTTTCATCGAATGGCCACCATTTGTTTGTGTATAAAACTTGTTTCTTTTATGTCAAACTGGTAATTTTTGTGTCTTTGAAATCTCACTCCTACCGATTTAAATGGCGTGTGGCTCGTAAGATGTTAGCTTTTGAGTGCCAGAACAGAATTATACATTTGTGTTGCCAAAGAGGTGAAACAAATGCCTGTTATTTATTCCAGTAAACTTCCGACGGAGGTTGGTATCAGTTTTTAGCCATGTGGCGATAACATTGTGTAATGTTCTTCCTGTAATCGTTTAATAAACCATCAACTAGAGCATATCTAAATTTATGATTGTGGATGTATTGGGGCTGACAAGTGATAAAATGCACAGAAGTGTCTGTCAGTATATGCCGAAAGAAATCACTAAATTTATTTGTAAATCACTTACATCTGAAGATTCCTATCGTGAAATTGACAGCAAAACACGAGAAGAGAAGAACCTTGTTCTCGACAAATTTTTCCCAAGGATGATACAGTTATTTATGCATGGAATAAATAGGTGTGCAACAAATAATACCAGACCAATGGTGCGTTGATTGGATAATATGTAGGTAGTTGGGAAAGATGTGAAACAAAAGGCTCTTTATTGTTGGTTTCAGAATGGGCAACCTATTAAAAAACGAAGGACAGAGAGGAGAGAAATGGAATGAGTGAGATTGCATACTTCCAAGTTAGGTCAAATGGTTGGGAAGGGTCATGTATGATTTAAAGTTCTGTGTCGGATCTGAGCCAGAGAAGCTGGAGAACTTTGACAAACCGTTATTACGAACAAATAGTTGGCCGCAGTGAATTTACTGCTACCACTTTGGCTGTATAAAGGTTTTCGAAAGGTTTAAAGGTGCCTTTTAGACGAGATGCTCCATGACCGCACTTGAAAAATAGTCTTCGTGGTTCTTGTATTTAAACAAGGTAACGTATGTTTATTGATTCTTTGAGGAAACTGCTCAAGTTTAATCACTGCACCGGACAAGAGACAAATGAATATGCCTTCAGAGACATCCCCAATTTACCTGGCTGGCACCAAAACCGGATCACCATCTGCTAAGATCTAGCTTTCCGTTATTGTCGGGGGACAACCGTGGTATCCATGACGCTGTCACAACCTATCGTAGAAGAGTGCCGCGTAAAATCATGCAGTAAAGTATACAGTCCCACAACACTAAACCTCGGAACGAACGTGGAATAGCGAACTCGTGTAAGCATTCAAGGCCATATGTGTTTCTCAGAGTGCATGTTCCCGACCACTCAACATGTTACCCATCTTTGAAAAAATCACGGAAATATTGCACAGCTACTTCATCGATATCAGGTACTATTATCAGTAGATTTGCTCCGAATCCACTAGGATTTAAACCCGGACACGAGTACTTGTTAGTCCGATAAGCCAACCAATGTTTTATTAGGGCTCAGGAATATATTTATGTGTAATGACCATACGTATAACACAAGCCAAAGAACTTTGTTCTAATACTTATCCGCAGTGTGCAAATCGATTTCAATTCGAAGTGGCGAGTGACACCATATCCGATTCACAATGTAATATAATACGAAAAGGAAACTTGAAACGCGTATTGGTTTCTTGTATCGACTGGCAATGAGGAGAGTAGCGATGCATGTGAACTGATCTTGATACCGATTCCGGTTTTGTTTATTTTATTTATGCTCATGCACCGACTTCCCCCCCCCTCCCAAAAAAAAACTAAATATTAGCAAAACTACCCATATCATTTCATTCCAATTCTGAAATACTTCCTTTGCGAAAGTAGTAGAGAATTTTGTTTGGTTGTATGAAGATTTTTGTCGTACATAGAGTAAAGACAACGTAAATTGAAAAGCTTTTGGACTACATCGAATCTCATCAACATTGTGACTCTATCCACCCAACTGAGGAATGCATCTTAGACCTCAAAAGTGGACCGCAAGCATACCGCTCACTGACCTACCATGCGATTGATGAGGTCGTTTTTCATTTTGCCTATACTCAATACAGCACAACCCATCTTTGCCAGCTTGTTGCACGTATAACTCCTCTTTCAGCCCAACGCCAGCCTCTGGGTTCATGGGCCAGTTAGAAACATACCAAACTTGACTACTTGTTACAAGGGAAAAGTGGACGATTTAATTTTATTGTATGATGCAGTGCCTCCGACATTTCCAGGCTACTTTTCTTTTTCTCTGTATGCCACGACATTGTGGATAGACAAAAATCGCAAGGTTTTGAATGAATCGCCCAGGCAAACACTGATCGAGAATTGTGTCATTATTCGTGAGGTATGCGTTTCGAATAATGATTAGGAAGGCATTCCAAATGAATTCAGGTGGCTTTAATGTAATATTGCCAAGTTGCAAGTTGAATGTTCCCACGAAGCGGATTAACCTTGCCATTGCTTTAGTTTTTTTGATCCGAATGTATAAACTTCAAAAATAATATTGATGTCAATCTGAGGTGTCATCCACATTGGGTGCAATTCGGTTACATAATAGTAGGAACCGGGAAGTGATGTTTAAGCCTAAGAAAGCAGTTTTTCGATTCTGTGAATGTGTAAACTAACTCGCAACTTGCTTTTATTCCAATGAAACCATACTGGTAATACAAAGACGGATAAGTATCGTGAAGTAAAGAATTATTCAACAGGAATAAAACCAGTTAATACACAGAAATATGTAAGTCACAGAGATTGGAAATGAATTACATTATGCAATAACATTCTTCCTTTGATACACTAGTCCTTTTTGTTCCACTCAATTGTCGGAAATTCTTCTCATTATCTGAATGCAGGAAAAGGAGGAGAAGTTGATGAAAGCAAGTCGTTTTCATCGCAATTCTCGAAGTCAATCTATTCCCATCCCGGTTCTATTGGGTCGTCGTGGATCGATAAGTTTGCCTGAGATTCTAGATGGAATGCCTTCGGGACAAATGAGTAATCGACTCAGTCTTGTTGCGGACGAATTGGAGGAAAGTTTCAAGGTAAGTAAATATGTGCACGGTGAAACGCTTATCGTTTCATGCGCAACCTCTATCTGTAACCGTTCTACGTATATGATATTGAAACGACTCAATCCTCCTTCTGAACATTTTGTTTGGAAATAACCGTTTTCCCAGTGGGTGCTTGGAAAATCGGGTGTTATGCATTCAAAGTATTTCAATGATGCATTGAACAAATAAACCAAAGCGATCTCAAAATCACTCAGTAGGGAGAATCAATATTCTAAAGTTGTTATAGGCTATTAACGAAGTAAGGATATCCCACTTCCGGAATTGATCTCCTCAAATAATACTTTTTAATTAGGGCAATCAATAAATAATTGGAGTTTTAAAAACGCGAAAACATAAAATGATAAACAATGAGGAAATTGTATTTAATTACGTATTTTAATTTTATTCGATTACTTCTAGTCTATTATCTGGTCGGTTCTTATTTTCCCTGGCCGAGTTTCTGGTCTTTGTAAACAAAAAATGCAAGACCGGATGAAGTTTCGCAGTCTTATTTAATTCGAGAGCTTAAATATTCAAGATTTTCCCACGATCGAACTAAATGGCAGTTTACCGTTCCAATGTGAGGACTAAATGATATGATAACCTTATCCAATTGAAAGCCAGGTAACTTCCAACAGGTGGGCTGAGATCTGTATATGGTCGATAAGTAGTTGGGGTGGAATACAGTCCCAAGACAACGTACTCGTAACTTCGGCCATTTTTCTTCATTGCTTCCGCAAGTTCCGTTTGTTATTGACAGTATATATGGAAAGTGCATATTGTTTTACTTAGAGGTGGCTAAAAATACACCACAATTATGTAATCCCACTGACTGAATGCATTCGTAATCCCCTTTACGTGGATATAATATTGGGATGTCAGTTGAACAGGTTCATCACACTTCGTCCATGATCGTTTGCGAATAAAATTTTTGAAGGCAATAAAGCTTTAATTCCAAAATGTTATTTTATTAGAACGCAAGCAATTTTCATCGCTCTTCAAATGTGTTTCATAGATTTCGACGCTTCAAGTCAAATTAATTTTATCTCTTCCCCTTGATCACGTTTATCAGACTTTTCTACTAATCCATGGCGATGATCTGCTGCGATCGATACTTGACCCTTCTCAGCATCCTTTTTTAAGTCAGGTCCCAGTCAGCTTTGATTACTGGGGGACTTGTACTGGTCGTTACCATCAGTGTCAACTGACTGATTGACCTGAACTTTACACATCTACGAGTAAAGCAATCACCAGAATGAAATTCTACTAATGTATTCGCTCACATATGCTCTATGGTAAAGCATCAACACTAGCAGCTTCATATACGTTATTGAAATTATCAACGGACTTCTTGGCAAGTATGAAGTTACACAGCGAAATATTCCAAAGATGTTCCTTTTTTAGGATTATGCCGAATGGGAAATGTGAAAAAATGGTAGTTGCTATTTAATGCAATCACTGAAGGTTTTTTGTTTACAAATACGTTGTTTCTTTCGTGTAAAATCAAATGGCGTATTTCGGATAAGTCCATTTCGTTCATATGCTCCACTTATTTGTCGAACTAAACTTTATTACTGTCAAAGAATTAGTATAGGAACTCTGCACAAATAAACAGCAGATAGCACACAACGTAACTCACATGGCACAAATTGAAAAATCAGTGCAATTTGTGTGCAGCACGACAAGTTGTCTGTTCCTATCACGTGAGAGCAAAAATGGTTCCAGCCTTGGGTTACCCTCACCTCGTGATCGGATTTGGATCCCAGTGGAGACAAGATGCATGCACTACTGCTAACTGGAATAAAAATTCTGTGCTATCAAGATCCTGGTTACGTGTCCTAACCAGTGAAGCCTATTGACCTGAGCTCGCTGGGAAAACGAATTCGATGGAGTATTCACCCTCCCATTGAGTTGAGATTAGTCAGGACACGTATTGCGTTATCGTCTATCTCAGCTTGCCTTATTCGCAATTGCTGCTCCAGGTGGGAAGAAACCAAGTGGAAGTCAACAGATGACATGAAAACCAGGCCTTAAGAAATGCACAGAGTGAGTAGGAAGAATAGGTGTCTCTCAAATTCCAGGTTGGGGTCCGAAAGACTTGGCAACTGTTTGGTTGGAGACATTAAATGATATGGCAGCGAATCGACATCAGTGGCGTTCTTTTTTGTTATCAGGCCCGAATGCTTGAAGGGGTATGTATGCACAGTTAGGGTTTTCACCTTTTTACCATAGAGGTTTAGTTTCTTTTCCAATCAGGCCCCATCCCTCCCCATATTGTACTTTATCACTTGATGTGTGTACTTTTCGAGCTTGGTAGCGATCAAAGAATTTTGATTCACTATATTTTGCTGTACAGTGCTGGTGTTGCTGGTGCTGGTACTGCTCATGATGATGAGGATGACCTTTCAGTAGTGACGTTGCATGATAAGTATACTGTAGAAAAAATAATTTCCAAACCCGTCTCAAATGACCAATGGGTAATGTTTTATGTCGAAAAAGTGAACCAAAAACAGCAAGTATTCCGTTACGAACGACAAGTATGATTGTGCACCTGAAATCGAGGATAGAATATGTAATATCAATTGAGAAGCTTTATGTTCCGTCTTTTCTACTCTAAGAAATATAGATTCAAGATTGCCCGAGGGCTTTAGCGATTATTTTGGTTGGGTCACCTCTTGCAGAAACAGAGCTTGCCCAGGTGAACAAAAACAAAACTCGTGATTGAGAGTCAAACCGTAGGTAAATGATTCAGGATAACCAATTTTATATAGCCGAAGTAAGTGTGGAGATAGCTTTCCGCAAGTGGCAAACAGCGATCTTCTGTGAGCGGTGGCTGATGATGAAATGGATGGTATCAGTGCAATTGCAAGTATTATTAAAAAGCGTTGCTCGACCATTGGGGTGTCTATTTAGATTCACATGGCTACCGCAAAGCACGATCTGCCAGTGACTGGCTTCTCAAAAATTACAAGAACGTAGTTGGTAGTTAGGAGTCGCAATTTGGCGAATCGTGAAGACAAGCACTACCATTAGGTGTCACAAGTGACTAAAATCGAGACAACCAAACAATACAGTACTAAAGCGAAAGTTTATCACACGTGTAATTCTGGTTGACACGAGTGGCGACAATATCCACGGCTGAGCGGATATTCGTGTTCAGTAAAACACAAGCATAAGGGTAAAAGGAAAAGTGGTATCGCAGTGAATGTCACAGTTAATGGTGAAGTACACATGAACAAAAAAGTGATCATTTATTGCTCCTTTTCTGTGAACAATCATTGCCACTGAAAATTCAGCAGATTGAATGCAGACTGAGTAGTCATTCTAAGCGACACTAATGTTTATTCGCCTTCTGATTTTTTAACTTGTGAAGCAGAACCCAATCTGGAGATATAGTTAAAAATTGTTTTGATACTATTGGTGTGCGGATGTCGTTATATTTATCTGTGTCTCAGAAGCCTAAAGCGGTAAAACAGTATAGAAAACATCTCGGTTGGTAGTTTATTTTGTTATTGAGTGGAGGCATCAGTTTCCATACATTCACAGTCACTTTGTGATTACAGCTTTTTTATTACATATCCCTGTGTGATGAACAGCAGACAGGAAATGTTCCATAGTCACAAGGACTTGTTGTTCAGTGATGGAAACCGGTAACCTCAGCCTCGGGACTTGGAGTAGAGAACCACATTAGGCCCCTCTAGGCTAGGCGTTTTATTGAACCGGGTGACAGCAAAGCTGTATATCAATAAAGTTGGGTGGCGTTTGGGAGGGGGTTCAAACCTCGGATCATAGGGTCCAAAGCACGTTAAAGGGAGCGACTAAACCACTGTGCCACCACCATCCTTATAACCAACCCTGGAATANATTAAACCATTTCTTAAAGTACCAGAACGTAAGTTCATTCAAGGTAAGTGAAAGCTATGCCGTCGGCGATCACCAGTATGATTAGTTTCTGATCACCTAATTTATTGCATCACTTGTGTTATCTCTTCTGATATCACAGCAACTCCGGGACACAAACACAAGCAACACCCAGCGGTTTTCCCTGTTAAATCTTCTGTCCAGCCGTCGCGGATCAACTAGAGACGAATAACTGATGCAGAACGGAAATTTCATTCAGGGATGGACACGTTGCCTGAATGTCGAATGTGAACTGAAGCGCCGCTGTGGTCAACTTGTTCAGTTTATTCATTGTTCGTCTACTTGAAAAAGAACTCAGGACAAATACATGCACATACATTTGTTTGTCCCGTCTGTCTGTCTTATTGGAAAACAACTTTTTTTGTTTTCTTTCTGCAGATTACCGCGTCACATCTATTGGTTTTGTTCCTTTATCCGCCATGCAGCCCTTTACTTTTGACCTGTTCAACCACTGTAGCGTTGCTTGGCAAATAGTACACTCCTACAAAATCCGTTATGCTTTTTGCTTTGCTGTGCCTCCCCCTCCCCACCCCTGTTGCTCCACTCCACCCCTAGCGAGGAAACACTTCATCTTTAGCAAGCTCGTGTCAGAGATATTGCCATAAGACAAATTCGAGAAATAAAAATAAGAAGGAATTTGGAAAACCACTCACAAGCAGCTATGAGCAAAAATTGTTCTCAGGATTCAGTTGAAGAAAAAACTAAGAATGTAGTGCAAATCCATCAACCTGTTCTGCGTGTAAGACCCCGGGTAACGAGGTGAAACTGATTATCTATAGAAATACACCTTTCTGCAAGGAACAATCGAGCCTGATGGGCAAATGCACTAATAAACAAAAGAACCAGGAGTTGAATTCCTCATTGAAAATTGTCGACCCTAGTCTATCCCTTAGGGTCGACAATTTT
>UZAN01052250.1:1728-15174 GCA_900618425.1 Echinostoma caproni
CCTTATAACAAAGCATTTCGGCTTATTTGGTGTATGCATAGATAGAATTTACTAGATGACAAGATTCACAGACTACCGCTCGGCTTAATCCTACAGCTTCCAATTAGTAAGCGTTTACAACGAATTTGTCGGAAGAATGTCTTATTTGTATTAAAACTCACGAATAGGGAGGCTCATTTAAGGTATACTTCATCCAACCAAGGGACTTCGGTTTAATTACCGGAGTTAGCAAAATGCAGTTGACCACAACAAAATAGCATTTTGCGAACATGTGGATAGACCCTAGAAAAACTTTTGTTTCGCACACGCACTTAATGTGAGTCACAGCGTTGTGGAAAAAAGCAAGCAACAAGATTTTAAATGAAATGAACAAATTTTCTCCTTAACACTGTTTCCTTAAAAAGTGAAATGTCATTTGCCTACGAAATAGGTCATTTTTTCTAATGCCAATGTCGTGGCCTAAATGACTACCAAATACCCGAACATTAATAACGAAAAACAAAAGTCACTGGACAGATACGTAGTTCATAGTCCAATCGACAAACTTCTTCAACTGTGGTCGAGGAAATTGCAGCCGCTTTCGTACTATTGCAAAGATGAACCGGAATTGATTGCTCTTTGTACAATGCCCATTAGGCTATCAGGTAGAAGTGAACTCCTGTGGTGTGAACTACTTCAACAGAAACCTCGACGTTCAGCACATGATGGGTGCGTACTGTGCCACAGAATTATCGCCGTGGAAACCATTAACTCCGGTTGATAGTCCCGATTCCACTAATTCAATGTTGCAACTGCAATCACTCAATCAACATTCACTGCCTCCCGCATAAGCACATCCAACCGACTGAATATTATAGGAAATAAAATTATTTAATAGTTGGATGGCTGCTATGAAGCTTTACCTGAAATAGTTCCACGGAAATGATTTTACCATTGGAAATAAACGCCTCAAACTGCTACTGTTACATGGGAATTTGTATAAAGTGAGGATTACACTGCATTCCATTCTCATTGCATCGGAATATGCCCCCAACACAATGGTGCATTTAACCAACCATTAAATGTAAAGCGAACATTTGAAGAAAGAAAGCAGGCTATTCCATGAAGTGACAATATCGAAATGCAATCGGCCAGAATAGGCAAACGACATCTACGAATCAGAGGAAAGAAACATTTAATCTATAGAATTACTGCACGGATTATTTTATCACTATGACTAACCACGACTTTTGAGGGTACCACTGTCAACTGGGTAGCTGATAGATTCACTTCGATTCGGATCAAAATAGAAGGTGAGAGAGACAAAGAGAGAGAGAGAAAACGTGGATGCAATTCCAAATGAATGAATATTGGTACATTATCGAGTGCATTTCCTGTGAGTTTGTTTTCATTTCAAATTGCCCCCAATCACAGCCTCTGAAGCAAAAGCTGTTGTGTTCGCAGTCCAATACGGCTTACTTGGCCTTCAGTTGGTCGCTTTGCAGAAAACATTATCACTATAGATGACTTTAGGGTTCCGATGGCAATCTCTCACGTATGAACTCATTTGTGGATGTTGACAATTGCAAGCCTGATTAACGGCACAGCTCTTGCGAATTGCTGCCCAGGTGCTCATTTGACTGTCTAGCTTGGTAAACCGCTTAACACACGCTGATGAGATACTTATATTGTGGTCGAACATGTGCCCCCATCTGTCAGTGNTCTTCAATCTAATTACCGAAATCTACAAGAAAGCACCGACCACGAAAACAAGCAAAGTTGCTTACGCTTTTTGTGTTTGTACTGGATTACTGCCTTCAGTTATCTGAAATACCCGAAAGTAGACAAATGCGACACAGAAGCGAACGACACGAAGACACTACTCAGTAAAACAGTCTTTTAAAGGAAGCATAACTAACTAAAAACAGCACGTCGCACTGGCATAATAAAAGTTTTACTTTTCATCCATCCTAATAGCTAACACACATATCTACTCCACTGATTATAAAGCATGCCTACATTTAGTGTGTTGATCATTTTACAACAGTTTTCACAGCGTTTGAAGTCTCATGATATAGATAATGCTCATTTTATTTCAATTCATTTAACAGGCTCATGATGGTCAACAATCAAATGTCTTGGCAACGGCTTAATATAGTCATGGGATCACCACCAGGACCGCTGTTTACTGATTTGTTCATGATCAAATGCAGCTTAGATTATTCATTGTGCTGTACACCTGCACGCACTTGCGGGTGTGCGCTGTGCGGCCGGTGTGAAATGGACAATATGAACGAAATTCTATGCAGATTGAGGTTTGCCCAAGGTAACATGGTGAACACACATGCGAAATGGAAGATAGCGTACACCGGAGTAGAAAATCAGAAAACTGTGCAGCGTTCAGTACATGTGAGAGAAACTTGGAAACGACAGTACATCCGTTTCAGTAGTAACGTTTGTCGCCCATAGCACAGCTTGTATTTGCCGCCTAACTGATAGAACAATAAATATTTGCATCAAACACATTATGGAATAATAGAGTTTCCTTAGAACCATTTACGCAAACGCACTAGTCACTCGGATTGATTAAGCAATATACAAATACGGGTGTTCAGCAAAAAATCAGTATATATTTCACTATCTTTTTTGCGTGATGCAGATGCGTAATTATTACAGAGGAGGTTATTGAATGCGATTTATCTGACATGCAGTAGTGATCCACGTACTGTTCAGGTGTAGGCCAATAATGTGTTTTGCGGTTGAAAGATAAACGCTTGGTTCCCATGCATGCTGATCTACTTGCTACTGCGGCACAACAGGTAGAGGTGCTTGGTCGAACAGAATCCTAACCGCTATTCCACCTGGAATAGAACACCGAGACACGCACCAGATCAGTGGTTTTGAATGGCTGAATTAAGGTTAATGTCGAAGGTGACTGAGGCTCTCCAGTGCTCTTTCCAAGGCTGATTTTTAAGGCCTGTTTACTCTAGTTGCTGATGGAACCGGTGGACATTTGTCACTCCAACTCTTTTGTCCTTAAAAGCAGTTTAGCTCTCATAATCAACCCAGGCCTGGCTCAACCCTTCTAACTAAATTCATGATCAGTATCAAGATCCGATTCGGTCTTCAGGTACGACCTAAACCTAGTAATTATTATTGATACGCTTCACCGCCCATAATTTTTTGAGTGATTTGCTAATGATATATTTAGCATGATGATTTACCATTGAAGACCAGTTTATTATTTGTTCTATTTAATTTGTTTTACTTACGTCTCGAATATAGTAGAGCGTGTGTTGGCATTGGTTTGTTCGAGGAAGCTAGGAACCTGCACGGGTGATGTTGCTTAGCCTGGCCATGAAACGTCTATGAACGACATTTCCACCTGGGAGAACACACCAAAACCAACAGCCACATCCGGGGATCCAATCATTTCACATTATTTCCAAAATCTAAATGTATTACATAAGGAGAATGGCTCTTTCTATGATACGCGCGAATATGGGTCCACGTTTCATCTCTAATAAATGAGCCAGGCCAGAATACTTCTTTATCAACGAGCTTGCAATCACTTACATTTTCACCCTGTGTTTAAAATACACCCTTGTTGAACACAAATCGACTCGAATTTTTGACCTAGTCGACCGTGATGTTGCTACCTTCAGTAACATTTTCCTGATAGAAAGATTCTCATTCCTAGCTGACATCACTGTTTTAAAGAATCATTTAAACAGTGGAAATGCAGGCGGATGCATATCCCACTACATTCTGAATACAGTTGATAATTTTTCTCTTGGTAAGATATATTTCGTTCAGTCGTTAACAATACCCTCATTATACGATCGTGAAACAGGTGCCAAAAGAGCAACTTGATTAGGAACTGCCAAAGATTTTTAAAAAATTGTGAAAAAGTACGAGCAGTTTCTATTTCCGGTGGTGGTGGTGGTGATCTTCCATATCATCAGCCAAACATGTCAACCGATTAAAAACTGGTATGACACGTGACCTTCTGTTATCTGGTACTCTGGATGAGCATACTCAGCAGCTGTATGGTGCCATCATTTCAATCAATAGTCATATGTGTGAAATACTCGAGACTAATTAAGTGCTCAGATCAATAATCTCATTATCGGTGGCGTCAAATAGATGCAATTCACGATGTCATACCTGTTCACATCTTTCTGTAACTAGCCGGAGACTTGAAAATTGTAGACGGGATTAGTTTGAATAGGGTATTGAGCAAACCGTTAGGCACCTCCAATAAATAAAGTATGTATATTCAATTTATTCATTTAACATTTATTGACGAAGTAGAGAATCTTATGGGTGAAAAATAAGGTAAAAGCGGTATAAAGCTTTCCGTTTTGGAGCGTTAAGGCGAGACTAATTCAAGCGGTTTAGATGGTCTGTCATAAAAGTCATTACTCTCAACTTACAATACAATCTGTAATATTATAAAACAAGGTAACAGACGCAATAAGAAAATGATATTTGGGTTCCACTCGTTCATTTCTCAGAATGTTCGATTTTTTCCTAATCCTGTTTTGCGTGCTATGTTAAGTCACGCATCATTTTCGACATCCTGAGGAATAACTGCTTGCACATCGCATCAGTGTATTTACACTATGGCAGTGTAGTCTGAAGTTTCGAAATGATTCCATGCCTACAACATCCGTAATCCACAGTGGATTCCAATATTCTTGGTGGTTGGGTTACCCCACGGTGGACGTATCATTTCCGTGAGGTTTCTACGGGGAACATTTTATTCCCACGAAAGTGATATACCATTTGCATGTCGAGGGACAGGTGTGACTTGGTTGCACACATGATACGTGTGCATCTACTGAACTAATGCTGCTGTGCCAAAACTTCCCTCAGATATAACACAATCAATTTTTTCGTAACCGAACATTGCTAATGATTATCCGCCGTCATTCCGATTTAAGTACATAAAAATGTTGCGATACTACTTGTACACATATCTCACCAAAATACCATTGGAAATGCCACATGATGGGCTTCTAGTAGATATCATGTTGTTGCTGTGTGCATAGGGTAAGAATGTGAACAATGAAATTCAAGTTTCAGCGCATTTCAAATATACTTTCATTTATCAAACAGGAGTTCAAACATGAATGTGGATAGGTGGCATCACTCAATAACAGCAAAATACGTTCAGATAAAATCAACATTTCGGAGTCCAACTTAACCGACACGGTAAGTAGAGTGGTATATGAGGGGGACATTGTGCTCAGTTATAAACACATTGGTAATGTCAAACATCATTCGAAAGGGTCCCCATTAAAAGCCGGAAATCGACATCAAGAAACAATAAATTTCATGTGAGCATTGGAGAATTTTGTTAAATTTCAAATGAGAATTCGTCGTGTATATAGCAAATGAAGCGTGAACTGAAAAGCTCGTAAGCACTGGACAGCTGTTTCGACCTGGTTGGGTCTCATCAGTAGTGCGAATCCATCGACCCGACTGGGGATCGAACCCGGACTTCATGGGCAGAACGCAAGCGTGCTACCCACTACGCCACCGAGCAGCTGATCAGACCGTTTTTTGCTATATACACGACGAATTCCCATTTGAAACAATAAATTGTTTGCACAAAGTTGACTTTATTGAGTATAAATATTTTCATGAGAATATAATGATCGTTGGAACATCGAGTACGGGGATTGGCATGTTAGAGTTCTCCTGTGATTGATCTATTAGGAGTTTCCGTTTGAATAAACATTGTATTATACATCCCGTGGATTTAAAGAATTGAATGGTAGAGTGAACTAGAGATGCATTTTGTTTTCTACAGTCGTTCGACGAGGTGGAACATGAGCCGTTTTTCTATCGTAAAATCAAATTCCGCCACCAGGCTTGTTTCACATCGGCTTGGTTGAGAGCCTATGCCCGTGGTTATTATTTTTTCATTGAAAATTCATCGAATCAACTTGCGGACAGTTTTGGTAGCAAAGAATCTAATTGTGCCT
Source organism: Echinostoma caproni (assembly GCA_900618425.1). NCBI lineage: Eukaryota > Metazoa > Platyhelminthes > Trematoda > Plagiorchiida > Echinostomatidae > Echinostoma > Echinostoma caproni. The sequence goes on from UZAN01052250.1 coordinate 7,701, forward strand.
AACTAGAAAAGTGGACTAAGGTAGATCTCCAGTGCATGAGACGTTACCCGTAAAATCTCATTTTTTAAATGATAGCAACTTCGTGGCCTAGGTTGAGTCTATTATGTATGCTCAATATTCAACTTCCTTGACCCATTGTGAGATGAGCAGTTTGCTTTAAAAACAGAAATCGTTCTTACGAAAAAAATATAAACAGCATCTGAAAAGTGTTCTCCTCCACTACACGAACTCTTTCGAGACAGTTAGTTATTTGGCGAAACCACAAAACTCCAACAATATACAAGAACTTTATTAAATACTTTTCTCTCGTGTTTGAGTTGAAAACCTAATATATATAAATGATATCGTTTCAAATGCTCACTACATTTAATTTATCAATAGGGTGTAAAGTGTTAGTTAACCCATTACCATATAGCGGTACATATACCAGTAAGCGGTATAAACAGTGTTCTTTTCCATTGGATAACGCTCGTCTCCGGCATTCATATTGTTCTCGGTTGACTTGAGATTCCACGATAACTCCTCAACTGGGTCAAAGCGTATTCTGAGGTCATTTCTTATTTTCATACATTCCTATTTTTCGCACATTTTCGCATCTGTTTTATTCATTCTCAACTAACACCTTTCACATCGTGTCCAGTTCGCACATTTTGCATCCTTCTTTTCCGTATCCAATTATCGTGACCCTATAGCTTGTTTTCAACCAAACATTCTACACATACATTGATGCAACATCAGCCTAGGCCTTGTAGTATTCTACTGACTAATCACACATATATGTAAATGTCTGAAGTAATATATCGAGTTGAAATTTCTTTGCGTTTTGACCTTGTTCTTGTGCACCATTGCAAATATTTTGCGACTCGTATTTGTGTTAACAACGTATTGAAAATCGGTTCTCGTAGCTTGAGTGAACTAAATTCCGTTTTGCCTGTTCGCCGAGCTTGGGAATTTGTTTGCAAACGTTTCTTCAGCAGTTGAGGTGAAATTGTCAGTGCTTGTGAAGTGGTAGTGTTCTGCTAGTACCCGTTCGTTTATATATCTGTTCTTCCCCATTGAATATTTTGGTCCCTTGGTCTCACTGTGTTCTACTCGGTTCGCAGTGGAACTGTTGCGAAGGGATGAGAATGGAAGGGGGTTTTTGGGCGCTTTCGATCCGTTCTCAGGTCACGACGTGATCTTTTTGTTGCGTCATTTGATCCTTGAATTGTATTGACCTATACACGTGATTCAGTTCGGTGTGCCTGTTTATTGAAATGATTAAAGAGTGCCAAGCCTCGAGAGATAGTCGGTGGAGAAGAACATATAAAAGAACGGGTACAAGCAGAACACTGCCACTTCACAAGCACTGACGGTGTTATCCCGGCTGGTGATCAAGCGTTTGCAAACCAATTGCCAACCTCGGCGAACAGTCGAAATATAATTAATATCTGTGTGCCATCTAAGAATTTTCTTCAGAGAGTGTCACACAGATGCAAATCACTTCGTTATTTTTACTCTCCTTTAAGAATGAAAAACCTATATCACGTCACCTGTGTGCAAGATGTGTACAAGTCCGGTGAAATGTGATTGCTGAGTACTCGGTTGATTGACATAAATTGCGGCCCTTAGATTTGTGTTTCCCTTCTTCCTTAAAAAACAAATACACTCACCAGGGAAGGTGTTCCAACATAGAAAATGCTGCTTTCCTCTATTTTCACTTCATCTCGNGAGATAGCAGATAAAAGCAAGGCATAAAATGGGAGTAATGGTAAGCCACGAAACAGAATAAATCAACATAGCTCCATTTCTCTACCTCCCTCTTATGAGTAATACTTATCCTTTGTGGCGTAAACTACAGTAACATGGAATACAGTTTATTAATTGAGACATTTTGAGTTCATTTTCGTACGGTAGGTTTGTGACTATCGAGTGGAAGCACCGTAGGGAGCGTAGTTTCCGGTAGCCTACGTTCAGCGAACTTTTCATTCTCCTTCATAAAATCAAAGTACTTCACATGATACTATTATCGAAGAAAGAAAACAATTTTTTCATCTATATTGGGATAGTAACAAGTGCAACAGTACTTTTTATTTGTCGCACTTTTTGACCGATCATCAATCATTTTAACCGCAAACAGTACACGTGAACAAGGCCACCTAACTTAGCTGTCTAATGATGTACTATAAACGAGACCAAAAACAGATCGATTAGGTCACGTTTGATGTAGCTTATGTTCATTTGAGACCTGCAGAATGAAACTTCGCATTTGATAATTTCTTCAGTTATCCTCAAGGTAATACATAAATTCTTGTACCAGGGAAAGCGGACCGTTTACTACTACAAGCTGCATGTAACCATTGTAAAACTTTAGGATTTCTTGGGAATCATATTACATGAATAATGGAATTGATCGGTCGTTTATTTTTGCATCCACAATGAATGCAATTACTGTATTATACAGACAGAATATCAAAACTTCAGTTACGTAGTCATTGATTTATCGTTCAACCTATCAGAAAAACCGTCGTTTGAATTCTTGCATTTTCAATCTATTTACCGTGTGCATTTCGCCGTACAGTAAGAATAACTCATCTCTTGTCGGACTTGAGAACCACCCTACTCGTTATACCCAATTGATCGGTGGTATATGCTGAGTTAAAGCTGATTACATTCCTCAGGGATCAGCGCGAAACTTGATGACCTACGTATGAAGTAAAATCTAGTAATACATTCTGTTTGTCATCCCTCTTTAATAAGTTCATAGGGTGGATGGTGATTTTCAGCAAGCCTTTTATACAATGGTTTACCTAATTGGCCGATATCACTAAAACACCGACCTTAGTTATTAGAGGTTCACACTATTTCCAATCGATTGAGTGAGGAATTCAGTGTCTGCCACTAAAACCAAACTTGGTGAATTGATAGTGAATACACACATTCATGCTATTATTCCAGCTTCGGAACCGGTAACCACACACAGGTAATGGCAGGTTCCGTTCAACTGGCAACTTCAATCGCAAATCCAGCAGACGAATTCCAAGTGTAGTTTTGACAGGTAATATAGATAAGTTCGCGCAAGGAACAGTGTCGCACCAATATTTTATACAATAATGTTACGGAAAGGACACGTAAAGCCAGAACGATCTAACAATTAGGCAGTTTACAACACAGTTTCTGTAGGATTCAGAAGCTTACCCAGTAAATCTCTTCTAATTAAATACTCAAGCGAAACAGTTACTTTCCCTTCAAGATTGCGGGATTTCCCAATACAGTTCACCGGAAACGCCGGTCAGCAATCTGTATGAGGTGCAGTAATTCTTAGTTATTGATCAATTCCAAAGTATTTAGCTGGCTCCCACAGCTTCAGGTCATTATGATGGTATCCTTGATATTCCATACAAGACACATCCACCTTAATGTGATACTGATCAGCCAAAGCAAACAAGTAAAATCAAAAAATTCTGGAGGCTTTCACTTTTAAGTACTTTTACTAACGGAGCTGTAATTATTACGCCTATGACTGAGCATACCAATCACGGATGTGTCGATGCTAAAGACAAGTTTGAGATCTTCAACAAGAGCTCATCAACAGTGCGAAATATCAACAAAAGTACGGGCTTACCTGGTTCATCGGTAATTCACCTGGTCCATGTCCCTTTGGATGGTAATCCAAGCTAATTGCTTTTTATCCAAGGAAGCTAATTTCGTCACTATTTAAAGCACGACGTACTACTAATATTGCAATTTTTCTTTACGGATTTCCAAAAACCACCTTTGGTCATCAAATTTTCCGGCTCAGTAATTCTCGCAGTAAATTTATACTTTGTTTTCACCAATTCTGCACAAGCACGTTTATTTCGTCCTTAGGCGTAAATAGTAACAGGCATATTTAAATGCTTAAATTGTTGTTTGGCAGATTTGAAGTTTGTTTGTCGACTGTGAAACGTTCAGTAGCCTCGGTGGGATTCGAACCCACGCATGGACACGTACATGGACACGCGTACAAAGCGTAGGCGGCATCCATACGTGAGTTCGAATCTCACCGAGGCTACTGAACTTTTTACAATCGACATATTTAAATGCAACAGGCAGAAACTGGATAGCTCCGTCTAATTGAATAAAAACTGTTCCCAATCGATAATATATAATTTAGAAGTCATACCGAGTGCCTCCAAACAGAAATGATAAAGTACCAATTAGTAATGGCAAAAACGGTGACAAGTAGAATACTGAGCCCAGTTCTAGGTGGGAGGAAAAGACTAATCAACCCACTTCAATTAATCTGACACCAAAGTGGTCTGAAAGAGGACCATGGTCATGACCTCTGTCACACGTTGATGATGTCAGAATTTGCAACCCACCAAACCGCACAAAGGTTGGTAATGAAGGACTCGTCAGCTCTGCACCCTCCTAACTTTGTGCGTTCTGTGCATATTATTTTTGAATTCCAAAACGAATAACCTCTCTTTCAATATTACGAACCACTTCAGTTTCGGTCCATGGTGCAGTTGAGCATACGCAAACGTTCAAAGGCGTGACGACGGAGCTGTGAGAACAGCCTTGTTCGCGTGCNCGCGTGCAGCTGGTCTCTTATATTTTTGTTATTCAAAATGAATTATCACCAATATCTTTGTTTATTGTAAAACTGAAGAAAAAGAGAAAGTAAACATTATAGGCTGATTGCCATGTAAAATAGATTCCAATTCCACTTAATAATACAATCACATAACGTTTGAGGTTCCATACAGTTTAATTATTTGAAAACCCATTAGCGAACGAGTGATGAATACACAAGTAGAGTTACTGGATTATGAACAGGTCCATATATGTACATTCACTTGCATAATTCACTCAGGAGGCCGCTATTGTCAGAGCAATGCAGTGCAGTGAAATGAGAAGCGTAACTGCGTAGCGCATCCTGAATATAATCACAAAATCTACTTGCATTGACTCTTCTTGTTCAAACCTCATCAATCATGATAGTATTCATCAAGGATTCTCGAAGTCAACCAGTTTTTAGCCGATGGGTTGGGTTCAGAATATGATTATAATTTTGTTTCCGTAGTAGACGTGACGCGACAAATGTAAACTGATTTACATCCGTGGTCAATGCTTGATATCACAGCCAACTGTTCATTCTAAAATATAATAACCTGACGGGAATGAATATATGGTTTTATATAAGAAATCAGGGAGAGCCGTGCACCATAAGATGACGGATGCACACGATTCCAAGAGTTTTGGGTTTCGATTTAATTGACAGGTTTATCAATTAATATTTGGCCGGAAAGAAACTGAGCAGGTTGAGTGTTCGAACAAAAAAATTCCTTTTTTAATCCATTTAATGATATTTGACATAGTAAACGTCGGGAATTGATAATTTTCATTATTACAATTAAAGGATATCTGGCATGTCACTCGTGTGGTCTGCATACGGAGGAGGCAATTTATTATATCAGAGTTACAAAAGAATGATTTGTCAAAGATAACTGAATTCACTGCCTAATTAAAAACATGAAGACACGGCAAAATGACGACCAAGGTAAACTAACTGCTGGCTACATAATCCGAAATTAATATTAACGTCAAGTTAGGTATGCCAATGGCAGGGGGAATTTTCAATGTGCTAAAGAATGCATGCTTAGTGGTCATACTATTCAACTTTTCGCCTCAATATTTTGATAAGTCACACACCAATCTAGAGGTATCTAGGGAACGACTACTCACACCTCGGTTTACTTGTTTAAAACGCTTGGATATTGGATATTAGCCAAGTAATTTTTTCCTTCACTGCCACTTTTATTCAGAATATCTTTGGATTTTTATAAATCGAGTCGCAAAATGGGCGGTTATTTCAGCAAAGTATTTCCAAGTAGTGTTATTAAAAGGTACACTATTGCCCCAGGACGAACATGCTTGGATAAATGAAAAACAGCAAAGGGCTCCAAGAACGTTACATTCCAAATCAGGCAGCCCTGCTGATATTAAAAGAGCATAAGAATTTGCTTGGCATTAACATTATAAGACCAGGATGATGCAAGCCGATTTTGGTGAGAAACTAGTCAGTTACAGGGGTCCTTTGTTCTTCTCTAGCTTAGTTGCATAGCACATTACCTACAAAAACAAATGAGAGGAAACGTTCCTACCAGATTAACGCACTGTGAGAACTAAAGTACAGTAGCAAAACCCTGATGAGAACTCGGTGCATGAATTTTTTCTCAGACTTTGGAGGTGAATGACAGAGGCAAGTGCATATTACATGAGATAAGCCCTTAAAAACGTGAATAACTGAAGTGGTGGAATAGAAATTGCGTACTGGATATCAATGTCTGCAAAAAGACACCTTAGGGAGATGAATGCGTTTGTTCTGAGTCATATTTCCGGTCGGAATTTAGTTTGTAACTTCCCAACACATCCTACACTACAGAATGTCACCACTCGGTGCAACACAAACAGATGAACTGCAACAGAAAATATGATAGAAAAGTAGTTTACTTCAGCTGTCTGCTTTTGAAGTGGACGAAACACGGTGACCTTTGCATGGGACAGATAACTTTCGTGATATTTGAAACAGTTTTGTGAACCAGATTTGATTTAGGTTGCCTGTAATTCTTCGCGAATGGTTCACTGAAAATGAACAATATTGTGTAAGATGTCACAAATATATTTATTGCACTTTCGAAAATAAATGACACTGATTTGGTACGTGATGCAGAGAATATGATTAGGAGAGAACAAATATGCATAATATGAGTGTTGATGAACTGAAACTGCTTAACAGACCGTACCTGAAATTAGCAGAAATTTCTTATATAATGAGTGCCCAAGGGATTGAGTACAGCTTCTGATTGTACCAACCACGTTCAACTCAATTCATTCAGTTGTGCAGAGACAGTTAACCTGGAAGTGCTGATATACGAAAATTGTAAAGTAAACTGAGTTCCCGGCGATTGTTTTCTGCAGCTGTGGAGAGAAACCGGGTTCTGAAAAAATGACAAATCTTTTGTTTTCTCCTTTTCATCAAACCGAGTTTCTGAGGAATTTATTTGCCATGATAAATGAGATAGATGGCAAGAGATATATATGTGTGAAAAAGACACAGTTGTTACTCACACCAAGTAGTATTGATTCCATATAATGTATTCATATTGTGGATACCCTCACGGGAAACGAGGTATGCCCACTGAAATGGATTTACACGCTAGACTTAAAAGAATTATTCAGTGAGCATGCAATATGGTTTCGAGATTATGAATAGAGAAGAGTCTCAACTTGCGTATACAACTCATTTTACCACACTTAGTTTACTAAAATGTCATTACATGTCCATTGGCCGGCAGCCCAGTCCAAGAGTGTACCACCTTACGGACACTCCCTTACTGGCGTCCGCATGCGAACGGGATCTCGGAGTGCTGGTTTCCAGGTCGCTGAAAACCAAGGAGCAGACTGACAACGCTTGCGCATTGAGTTGGAAAATCCTTGGAGCCATTCG
>UZAN01052251.1:0-16700 GCA_900618425.1 Echinostoma caproni
TCCCAGATACCCACCCCGACCATACTGAGGCTTTCAAAGGCTATGGCCACCAAGTAGTGATATATACTGGAAGTATTGGCTGGAGTACGATTGACTGGAAACGAATTTGCCTTCCACTATAGTGTTTTGTTTGAAATGTACTCTGTAGAACTATTTCGACGATGTGCTGTTATCCTTGGATATTTGCATGCTAATACTGTTCATTTAGTTATTCTTCTTCACATTTCAGGTTTGGTTTTGGAATGCTCACCAAAATCTGCGGTATTGGAGCTGGATATGTGGGTGGTTCAACTCTCGTTGTGATTGCTAAATACTGCCCTGAAATTCAAGTTACTATCGTCGACATATCGCAGAAAATAATTGATCAGTGGAATTCTGACGACTTACCAATTTATGAGGTCGGTTCTGGTCGTTTTTTAGGTTTTTATAGCAGTGCAGTGACAGTCCTTGCATGCTCCTCAGCCAGATTATTTCCTGTGTTTTTTATTCGAATGCCTAATGATTATCTTCTCTCCCTCACACACAGTGGCATTGACATGTAAATCACATACTAGTTTATCATCACATACTAGTACATTACTAGTTCAATACCTAATTAAAAGTATACTTCGGCACAAACATTTGAAATTCATCTTTAATGCCACCGGGATAGTTACACTGAGCACAAGATTTTTTGCCATTTTTTTTTACTCAGGTTCCGTTTAACGGATACTTTTCCGCTGCATTTCGTGGAAAATGCTTGTAGCTCGTCTTATTTTGACTTGACTTGGTCATAGTCAAGATACACACTATAACCGACTTGTCTTTACTGAGTTTAGTCGAAATTTCAAAATATCTCAGATCGGGATGATTACTCATGTAGGTGATTACAGATCCGGTGCACGGGACAAAAACGATTGACCTTTCTCAATCCAAAGACCTAGACGATATGTCGTTTGTGGCTCAGTCGGATCTGGCAATGCTAACAGATCAGTGCCAAACATGAATAGAGCCATAGGAATGACCTTTTGTATTGCCGACAGACTAAACTTCATCAGTAATCATCCGATCATATTGGTGATTTTGATTTGTTGTGTCTTGTAAAATGGCTATAGTTCGGTAAATGTAGCGCACAATGCTGTGTATGTTAAATAATTTAGTTTTACGTAATTGAGAGAATTGTTTTTTCGCCCCATAAATTTCATGGCTCAGTATCGGTGTGTCCTTGGTGAAATCAGGGTGTATTTTATTACTGTCAGCCCTGTTGTATTCCCGTTCCTCTTTTGAAAATTCGTTTATCATCAGAAATCCTCAGTGTATTGGTGTTAAATGCACAAAGATTTGCTGTGGTTTTCGTCTTCAGCCGGGACTGTACGAAATAGTGAAAGAAATTCGAGGAAGAAACCTATTTTTCACCACCGACATCGAAAACGCTATTGACGAAGCTGAGTTGATTTTCATTTCGGTAGATACTCCTACAAAGAAGTATGGCCAAGGTCAAGTAAGTTCTTTTCTTAGGCCTCTCGGACTAAAGTTTGTTGTTGTTTTTGTGACGCAGTCTTGTAATATGGTTTATGATAAAAGCGAAAATTTCATAACCCGATGCACTTGTTGTTTGCTTATGAGAACCAACCGCTTATTCCCTGACACTTAAAGAAGCGGAATTCACAAGGCCCCCTTATAAAAATATATTTATCGTGAGAATGCAGACAGGCAGTTAACGATCATTAGTTCATGACTGGTAGTAAGCAGGAATATTACTGAAAAATATAATGGGTGTTTGAGTAAAAATGAAGGAAATGAAATAGCTCACGCTAAAAAACGAGAGTACCAACAACGACAAGGTTGCTTATTTCCCCATTCCTTTTCATTTTTGTCGTAAACGATTTGTTGGACAACGCAATAAGTGCTCCGAAATGTTGGTATTCAATTGGCAGCTGGAATAAAGTCGTGCGGTTTAGAGTACGGTGACGACGTCTGTCTGTTGCAGTGTATGAAGGACGCGCAAAGCGCACTTGACAGAGTAACAAGTTCTGTTGCTCCGTTCGGTATGCACTTTGCACCTACAAAGTGCAAAGTGATGCCGCACCACTGTCACTGAGTCTTGTTTTGAAACTAGATGGACAGGAATTGGTTGACTTTTCATACGTAGGTAGCTAAGTGATCAATAACAGTAGCGCATCAAAGGAGATAACCACCCGCATTTCCAAGGCTCAAGCAACGTACACAGGACTAAAACACCTGCGACGACGACGTGACGTTTCCCTGAAGTTGAAAAGTCGCGTATACTGCGGTCGGTTCTACTTAACGGTTGTGATACCTTGGATTTGCAAATGGAAGGCATCCGTCACGTGCAGGTATGCGACAATTGATGCTTGTTTGATCTGTTCTAGGTGGGATGAAATGAACGGGTTAGCAACCTAGATGTCATTCGTTGAGTGTTTAGGAATGCATCGAACACGAACTCGCTATCGCATCGAATTCAGCTCAACATGCTCCGTTGGTTAGGACATCTTTTGCTTATGTCCGGCAGTCACCTGCCGCACCGTACCGTATTTGCTGTGACTGCTGCAGACTGGAGGAAGCCACTTGGAGATGAGGCATGAAGGAATGCACAGAGGGATTAGGTAGAGTAGTTGTCTGTCGTCATCCGAGATGGGGTTCAAAAGACTCCGAAACCGCATGGTGGGAGACACTGAAGGCCACGGTTGCGAACCGACAGCAATGGCGATCTTGCTGTCACTTGTTACCAGTCCAGAATGCTTGCAATGGTATGTATGCATAGTTGAACTGCGTACTCTGTGTTGACCATAGGGTTTTTCTTTCTTCCGTCCGTCAAAAGGCCCAATCCCTATCCTCCTTACACATTCTCACTTGCCATGTATGCGTACATCATGAGGTTGGANTGATCAGTGAAGTTCGCCTTTAATGTCAGGGTTGTCATACTCATGAGAGATCTTATTCAGATGATCCCTTGCTGCTTTCCACCCGCTACCTGTTTCGAAAGAAAGCGCGGAATACGTGTCACTACCAGCGCTATATATATTACACCGGCTTGAGAACAAGCCTGGTGCCAATGCAAAACAATGATAATACAGTTATGAAGGGGTACAGCAAATTCTAATCAAAGTGGGGGAAAACTGAGAACACGGAGAACGAATCAATACATGAATGAATTTTTCTGGTAGTTTCACCGTACACTTTGAGAAGATTTTTTGTGTTATGGGGAACGGGGTTTCACCAAACAAACTGCACACCAATCGCGCCACTGACATCTATTCTGAACCATATTTCCCAGCGTCTCTAGCCATCGGCAATCCTCATCGCTTGGGCCCCAGCCTGGAAGGCGGCTGCACCAACCAAAGCCAATGCTGAGGCTAACTTCTTTATACCTCTACGCCACGTCATGGTCTGACCGCCGCGCCGCTTCTTCCAGCCTTGCCCGGCACGTGCGAAGAGAGCACGGGAAGGTAATCGACGGGCAGGCATACGCAATACATGACCAAGTCATCGAAGGCGGTGTAAAGCGATTACTTCTGTTGGAGAACGATTACCCACACCCAGCACACGACGACGAACCTCGTCATTACTCACCCAGTTTTCCCACCAGACACGAGCAATGCTTCGGAGACATCGGTGGTCGAATACGGAAAGTCAATTAGCATCTTCCGCTCGGAGAGGCCAGGTCTCGCAACCGTAAAGCAGAACGCTACAAACCGCGGCGATGTACATCCTTCCCTTAAGGGACAGTCGAATGTCATGGCGGCGCCACAGGTGTCGTAGGTTGGCGAAAGCTACTCTAGCTTTCGCTATTCGTGATGTGATCTCTTCCCCAACCCCACCTCCTGCTCTCGAGGTACTTTAAGCTCTCGACCATTTCCAACTGATCACCGAGGGTGAATGCTGGCACAGGCTCCTGCCAGTCTTGAATCAGCACTTTGCACTTTGATGGTGCAAACCACATACCATACCTGGATACCTCTATCGCCAAGTGGTTTAAAGCTTCTTGGACTGCCTGTGCATTGTCACTCAACAAGACGATGTATCGGCATATTCTAAGTCAAGAACTCTGTTCCGTGGACTCCCCCGTCGGCTAAACCGAACAAAGCGTCCTGCAGAACATCCTCTATGGCGAAGTTGAAAAGGTAGCGGGATATGGAGTAGCCTTGTATAACTCCACTGGAGACGGCCAAGGGTGATGAAAGCTGACCATAATCCCTAACCCGACCTGAGGTATGACGATACAACTCTTTGAGGATCGACACATTTCTCAGGTACTCCATTCCTCAACAAACACCTCCATAGTGCTATCAACAGAATCGAAGGCCGCGCGAATATCTAAGAACACAATGATCGTTGGTCTATGGTAGTCATGAAGACACTTAAGTAGCTATCGGAGGGTGAAGATTTAATCGGTGCAGCCACGACCGGCACGAAACCCCACCTACTCCTCACGAGCATGTTCCTCGCGCGTTTTGTACAATCTACGAAGAATGACGAAAGCTAAAAGCTTTGACGCTATTGGGATCAGGCCTATACTCCTATTTTCGACACAATAACCTTGTTTGCATCGCCGGGTGACGTTTGAGTAGACAGCTCTTTCAGACCCAGTCCATTGAAGAATTAATGCTATGATTCAGTGTGTTCGTAAGTGGGTTAGATGCTGCTAACCGCAACAAACGTGGCTTGATAGTCATTATAGAATAATTCATCATAAGTAGTATGTGAATGACTGAGTGCAAGTATATGAATGAACTGACAATAGATTACCGGATACGCATGCCTGACGAGCGGCAAGAACCGCGAAACCGGTCGTGTGCTTCCAGGGGAATTTCGTCCGGTTATTCACATACTACTTACTATGAATTATACCCTTATGATTGGCGCAATCATTGCACTGACCCTTTTTAAAGATGAGGACCACAATCCACTCCCCCCACGAGGAGGGGACCTGCTCAGTGTTCCAAACTTTAGGCAACAGGACGTGGAGTTCTCTAATAAGCTTTATTCTACCGTCTTTAAATAGAGCTGGGGAAGACCATCGGAGCCCGGCGCTTTGTGACATCCCCAGGCTTGGATCTCCCTATGGATTTCTGCCTCAGGTGGGTCTGTTAAGACAGACCATGGGACGTGTGTCGGAATAGCTGTGTGAGAAGCTGACGCTGGTGGCCAGCTAAACTGATCTTTGAAGTGCTCCGCCCAGCGTTCAAGACGTCGCTTTTGCTTGCGAATGAGCGAGCCGTTAGCTTCATAGATCGTTTCACTCACACCCAAAGTTTTCCTACCAGTGACTCGGATGAGGTGGAACGGCTTACGGGAATTTTCCATGGCGACAACACGTTCCATTTCTGATGCGCGTTAAGTTCAGCAGATCTCGCGATCTCTGCGTAGGCTTACGTTGAGTTCAATTCTCAATACAAACCGTGTTACGTTATGGTCGCTGCCGGTCGGAAGTGACCGACATGCATCAAGAAGATGCAGAGACTCAGCGGAAATAGAGGGTGTCACGACACGGCGTGCCAAACTACAACTAACTAAGCCAATAGGATGCACAGCATTGTTGATAAGCGACCAGTGCTCACTGACGTTATCAGGTGGGGTTGGTTCTAGCTTTTCAGCTATCGCGTTTTGAAAGATGGCTAAGCATGCTGGTTGAGACAACTTACCGCAGTCTAACCGCTGTTGTGTCGTACGTTTAGGACGCCCACCGAAGCACATGGATAGCTTGGTGCAAACTAATGCTTGGTCGGATCCGAGGGTAGTGCTCCAGTACGATCAGCACTCTTGAATTCAACCCCGCCATTTGCGATGTGGTCTATCTGTGTTTGTCTCTGGCTCGAAGAAGGTGAACGCCAAGTTGCATATCGGCAGTTGGATAGTCTGAAGTTCTTACTGGCGAGGAATAGGCGGTGGTCGGAAGAAAGAACCAACAGCCGCTCCCCGTTTTCCGAGCGACAGGAATCTAGTCCGAAAGGACCACCCAGATACGCCTCACTCGAAGTCAGGCGATCTACTCTAGCAATCAAATCTCTTGCTAAAATCACGATATCAGCCCGGGTTAGTTTACGCAAGAGGTCGTGTAGTTTATGATAAAATTCATCTTTGACTGTATCTGGGCTGCAGTCCGTCGGGGCGTACGCCGACAGGACGAACAGGTTTCGTCTATCGGACGACGTCTGTTTACTTTGCACGAACCTCTGAGTCTCACTGCACATTACCTACCGTCGACTGGAATCCACTCCAGGAGCGCGGTTTCAGTTGTCTCAGAGCCACGCCAACGTCAGCAAGACCAGAAGCCGCAGCCTCAGGGTCCCCAGAAAGACGCAGGTGAAAATTCGCGGATGGGTTTGACGGAGACGTAAATCGGATGGCGAGCGGGAGTCTTGAATGCGAGTTTCTTGGATACAACACACATCGATGGCTAGGGTCTCGAGGGTAGGAGCTAAACTGGCCTGTTGTCCTATACGCATCAAGGTACGCACGTTAAATGTAGCTTGTTTGAATGGATATCGAGGACGAAGAAGAGCTTCAACTGCTGGAGGAAGATTCGGTGAGGCTTGGACGCTATCCGAGGCAGGACGCGAGAGAAAAGGGACGGAATTTTCATTGGAGGCACAACTGGTAGTACGATTGTCTGATGATCTTGATAACAATGGGAATGCTTGAGGGGGATGAATGTGAGGTTGAAAAAACAAGCTGGAACAAAGGAAGATGTGCACGGTGTAAAGCGTTTTTTTAATGCACGAGGAGAACTGAAAGAACGAGATTTTGATTAAGCTGAAGCTCATTGTTTGAATTGCGGGCTGTTGTACTACTCGGTCGCCCAGTCCAGAGTAGGCCTTGTTCGATGATGCACTCTAGCCTTTACGCAACTAAGCGCGAGGTACAAGGCAGCAGTATTGTTCCAGATTAGCCGATGACCGGTCGGTTGGTTCATTCGCCTTCTCTGGAAAACCTTGTCGTATAGATGGAATTTGACCTGCGCAATTTTGAGGTTCAATCCACCCAAGCCTATTCTCTTTACTTCAAAAGTCTTCTTCGCGCTTCAATCGACCATCCCAACTAGTTTGGCGGTTTAGTTACACCATTGGTTGGGTAACTTGTGTTTGGTGGTGCGTCCTCGTCTTTGAAAATGACCAAGTACCAAACATCACATGAACTCATAGGTCATTTCGTCCGGCTAGCCTGTAGGTGGATTCGTGCGCATGCATTCAACAGCGTAAGTTGCAACAGTGGATTATAAAATCGACTGTTGAAATTACAATCTCGCGGCCAATCAAACCTATTTTGCTGTTTTGTGACCGTCACGTCGTCTGGAACTGGTTTTGTTGACTGCCCTTGCTTGGTCGACCTTAGTAAATCTAACCACCTTTTCTGAAGTAGACAGTACATGGATGAATACGCGAAAGCACGAATCGGAGACTGGACACCCGGAAAGCCATTCCACCAGATACCGAAATTGTCACTGTACACAAATCCGCTAAACACAAGCCCACACATGTCATGCGTGAAATACCCACTTAACAGTGCTTAGTTGTATTAAAGGCTACGCCACACGGTTATTAGAAATGGGAAGAGACGGACGTCGGTTTAGGAGCATTTCACCTTTGAGTTTTCAAAATCACATATACGCTAATTCACTCTTCACCGCACCATGTTTACGTTTTTAAAGCATCATGAACCCTTCTAGTTTCCGGTTGAATAATGGTTTGAGTTCCGCATCAGTAGCTGGTCGAGTCAAAGCATTGTTTGTACATTCAAGAATAGTGAAGTTTCATGGAATGCAGTAGGGGCAAGGGAACGTGGTGACCGGTGTAGAGCTTCTCAGGCTATTGCGGTAGACATTTCTTTAGTTTACGGATAGCGGGCGGGCATTTTGCTGAATCCACAATGAGTATTGAATATTGCTATTTCTGTAGGTGGACGTTCTAAAAAAACTTCGTTCGGGATCCAGTGTTCGCTTAAAGCTCTTTATGTAAACCATTCGGTGTTAGACAAGTCTTTGAGAAACTAGTCACATGCTTTAAAAATGTTCGTTCACCACACTGCGTGCTCTAATGTCCTAGAATTTAGAGCAATTTCCTGGAAACAGTAAAGCCAATGGAGGCAAAGGACATGCAGCAGTGAATCTGTGTGATGGGAAAACCAAGCTTTCGGAGTCTAAATGTGTAACAGGATAGTTGACGAACCTTAGCATGGACATTACTGAGATGATCATAAACGATTGAAAGACGGTAATCTCGAGGCATTTTATAGGAGTGGCTTTATGGCTTTGATGACCTAAATCGGTAAATTGGTAAAAAGCGATGTATCAAAAGCCAAAAGAACCATAGAAATGCCTGATGCATTTGAACGAACGAGATGTAGAACATTTGGAAATTTCAGGTTTTAAGATCGTTAAACCATGTAGCATTAGGTTAATGACAGGCAACCACATCGTTAGTGTAGACACAACCATGAAACTCATAGAGGTGGGGGGTTTGGTGTGCTTTTAATATATAAAAAGAAAAGAAAAAGTTCAAATTTGGATTTTGCAAAGTTCGGAAGATAATTGAAAGAGAAGATCTGCACATAAAAACACCAAATGTAAATGTCTACCTTGATAAATAGTAGTACGAAATGTTCAACGCAGTACAACGTAATCATTCTTATGAAAAAAATGAAAAACCGAGTTTTGATCTATGGATCCAAAATCATTCGCGTAACCAAGAAAAGTGAACATTTCAGTTTCAAGTCCAAGCCATGGGTGCTGATGTGCCTGTTTTTTAGAGGGAGAGGTAGACTAAGATTAACCTGAGTTTAAAGAGATGGTTTTCTTTTATATTACCGTCCGTCAATAGATCCGAATGAGGGGAACATGCGACAAAAATTTCCGAAGTACAGATGTATAAGCCATTGGGAGGCATTTAGTGGGACTCCACTTAGAAATGGTCTCATCTTAGCAGGTTTGCAGCCACCATGGGTCCTGCATCCTTTTCAGCATGCTGGTGGTAGTTCAAGAGAAACCAGTTCAAGATCTTCGGTCTTATTGGTTCTAAAACGCCCTAAAATAGTCAGAACATCGTGCGGCAATGAAATGACGAGCATGAGTGGTGGCTGTTCGTTGTGTATTCAGGTCTTGAACATCGATATAGTAACTTTTCTGAGTACAGTAAAGTTTTTTTTCTTTTTGTTAAAATCACATGTCGCGACAGCTGTTCTTACGAAGGTAGCGTTTACATACGGTTGGTTGAGTCCGTGATTCTCATGCTCCATAAGAGGTTTTGGACATTCAGCAACGTTCTTTCTTCCGATGGAGGCAGCCCAGAGGAAGCGAGGAAAGCCTTTCAACGCCAACCACAACAGTTTCGATGCGGAAGCATGGGTCATGAAATTCGAGGTAATCTGCGAAAATGTAAAATAAACTAGTTGTTTGGGAGCTAATACGTTTTCACTTTCAGAACTACATTCTCTGGCCCCTCGGGAAGGATCTAAGCGAGGCAGTCAAAACTGTGCACTCGCTACAGAAACAAGCTTTCTCTTCGACCAGTAAACCAGAGGTCACAAATCTAGAACCATGAGTTTGTGATCGGATACTCAGATGTAATGGCGTGATCTAATAACCAGGGGGTGGGGGTGGAAGTGATGGCCTAGCTCCTGAAGATTGACATTCGATCAGATCGTTCAACCAATTGACCGGGGTCGACAAAGGCTACGTCACCTTAACAAAGTCGCTGACGATTAATCAACTTGCATAGACAAAACCAGCACACTGGCGTACGGGAAGTCGATAATCCGATTCTCTCAGTTCTTTCATTTGCGTTTGTTAATTCGTCCTAGTTTGGATCGAAACGTTACCGTACAAATTTTCAAACTCCGTTTCCCCTCCATTCTGTTGATATAACCCATTTCCGAGGTACTCAATATCGTTCCTTATATGTATGTTTCACTTGATCTCTCTGGCACTTGTATCTTCCGTACCACCCAGGGTCGTGCCCCAAACCTTGCGAATTTGGAGGCCGCCACCCGTTGTGTGGCGAAAAGCAGTCGCTCACCCAAAGTAGTGGTGGAAAAAAGCACCGTCCCTATAAAAGCCGCTGAAACCGTTACACGCATTCTTCAGATGTCGCAAATGGAGCGTATTTCTGACATAAATCATTCTGGTGACAATCAGATTTCGGTGAGTTCTTGCATTTGCTTTTGACTTACCCGGATTCCTAACCTGATTAATAGATGACTTATTGCTTTGGCCATCATTTTACGGGGGTCTCTTGTCACACCACACTTTAGGTAACAGACCATTCCAGTTGCCTCTCTTAATTGACTAGTTGTACTTCCCCACGTTTTCGGATTGAACTCGGATTACCCTTACGTAGGTGAAAGTTGCCTTAAGCTAAAAGTCTTCAATACCTCATTCGACCTATATGGCAGACGACTTCCTTGTTGAGCTTTTAAGGATCCGTTTAAACAACCGTTAACCTCTTGTTTTAGTCTCTTTCTAGCAACTAGTTTGGTAAACGAAAACCAAACATGAATCTTCAGTAGGCCAGCTTGAGAGTCCATCAAAGTAGCTGTCTCTAACGAAGGATGAGGAGATGAAGTAGATGATGTAAATAATTGCACAAATTTTAAATAAATCTACTGATGACAAAAGCATGCTCCCACGAGTTTCTGCCTCGATTTTCTAGCGGAGTCACGTTCTCTAAGGTCGACAAAATCCACAGTATCACACGGGTTGAATCGCGTTGTCACAATGGAGACCCCCGTGCATGTTGGATTGATTGATTGTGTGGGTGGGTTCAGTGTAGGCCCTCCATACTCTAGTGAATAAATATCATTGAGATAGAGGTTCTCATGAATAACACCGATTCCTTTGAACTAAGTGCAATAGCCTGCATATTTCTGGCATTGAAAGGGACATTTGACAAGATGCTTAACAGTGGTACAAGGATATAGTGAAAGAGTCAGCAGTATTTCACCGGAATAGCACCGTCAAAGTTTTTGAACTCATTCACGGGTATGACTGTAGCATTCTACCCATAATGCCATTGGTGAAAATCTGTCATTAGCAGCTTCTCCCTTAGCTCCTCAGCTTCGTCGCATAGATCTTTATCTTTATTGCATCGTTGATCAACCGGTTGCATCTTATCACAGCCTGATTTCATCTGTGCGATCTTTATAGTTAAGTGAATAAGACAGAAGGGGGATAAGAATGGGTTATCCATCATGATGTTAACCCAGTACCGGGTGCTCCATGGGATATTAAGTAGCGTTAGGCGTTCTACCCACGGTTGTCTAAATATTGATCGGCGACTTTCTTATGCGTGTGGATGAGTTACCCATAATGACAAACTCGTGAATAATCCGGGAATCATATCAAAAACGGGCATCCGCTGTGCTACTGAGTGTCGGATAAGAGCAAAGGTTCTTCGGTACCGCGGATGCCACTTCGCAATGTACTTCCAGGATGGATAGTACCACTAAAGATTGTGTAAACGAGCTATCCATCATAAAGGTGGAAAGCAGTGACATTTGTTCTTCTCTGAATTGGGCTGAACGATTGAGGGTACAAGTCTTTTTCCAGACTATTACTCAACTCCTCCGTAGTCAATGGCGTATTTCTTAACATTTATTCCACTTCGAACCAATCCGGTTTGTAGAAAACTGCATATTTCACCGATGAACCGCACCAAATCTGTTTTGTCAACGTTCGTTGAGTCCATCTTGCAATGAATGACAACTGTGACTGATTTTTAATGAGCAGTCTAAAATGACGCAATAATTGTGTGAATGGACCTGTGAGTTGTGATCATCGTTTCTTCCGGTAAGAGGAAGAATGAATTGCAGCTGAAATTTCTGTTCAACAGAGTGTTTCCGGCTTGGTGAATCACCGGTGTAGCACGGATAGATCATTAGATATTGTGTCATATGGACTACTGAATAGTAACCGCGGATCTGGAATGTTGTTTCAATTTTTCGCATTTATTTTCATCTCAAGTCAAGTACATGCTTTATGCACTCCGGAACTTATGCTATAGTTACTAACCACATTAAAATGTATAAGTAACTTGTTAAAGATTACAGAAAGCCCACTACTTGATCGGGTAGTGAAATAAAATGGTTAATATCAAAATAAACCTCCAAATACTGAGGTTCATTGGAACTTCCAATTTACTTTTGTGGATAAGTACATGCAGAAACAATCCCTCTGGAGGAAGTGTTTTACAGGGCGCGTGGTGGTTAATCGCAAATCAAAGTGAACAGTTCTTGCAGTGTTAACACAAAATGATCATGTAAAATCACCAAACTGGGTTGCGTGGTTTGACTTTTTGCTTCTCGTTGGGGTGCAAATGGCGAAAACTACCAACCGCTGGGATCCATTCCAGTTTAGTCAAACTAATCACCAACAGTTCGATTTATTTTCATTGTGGACGAAGGTGTCATCTTCGTTCTGTGTGTTGGGGGATTCGAGGGAAAAGCTAACTGCAGTAGTCACTGGCTTCCTATCAGACGAGCACTAAATGTAATGGCATGACCGGATCAGGTATACTGACTCTAATTGTAAGCCACTAGGTATCAGAGCGTCTGCTTTTTACTTTGTACAATACAGCGGTTAGTCCGGGGTTCCCCAAAGGAAATCTGATTAATTTCAATCCGTAACGAAGTGGATAGTCTTAGTCACTGCAGTTTCTTCATATTCAGCAGTCAATGTTAAGCCTTTGTGCTAAAAATTGGGCGATTGTATTCTTTCCCCCGAAGTTCTGGGGAAACCTAACCTCAGTAGAGTCCCAATCACTATGTAGCAAAGGGCATGGGCTGAAACAACCCATGCACCAGTTCATGACTAAATTCACACATCAAGAGTGTCTGGTACCTCTGAACAATCGAACGGGCTAATCCAAGCCTGATGCTCTAAATTGATTGAGCCATTCGCTTGAGGCGATGACCGTTGACCGTGTATCTCAGGGGTAAGGGTTTGAAGTCCTGACCCGACTGTTCGCGGTTCGAGTCCTGACAAGGACACAAAAGGTACGCACTGCTGACGAGTCCAAAACAGGACGAAACAGCTGTCCAGTGCTCTTTGTTGGTTATCACAAACATTTCCATCGCATTTTAACACATTCACTCATGTTTGTATTCATCGCATTATCGATCCTGAGTGTCGTGGCACACTTGTCTATTCGATCGATCGAGGTCAATTATCGTCGGGTTAGTTCATTCCCCTCTAAGAAGCTTACCCGATTATGACTAAAGGGTATAAAATTTCCAGGGCTAGAGGACGAAGATGAACAAATGGTCAGACTCCTCCACTCCACCGAAACTTTATTCCTCGCCCGGTAACGTACTCAAAAAGTACCATTGATTGTGTACGGAGAAATTTGTTCATTCGGACTGCCTGGAGTTCATACAGACCCGGTCCAATCGGTGACGTTTGACGGCCGAAACGCCTATAATTTCTTGGGGTTCCCAGTGGAATGCGATTAATTAGATTCACTTTTGTATTATACCTAAGGTGAATTACAGTAAAAGGGGGATTCCCCATAGATAGCATACTGTAATGAGGAGAGTGGATAATTATTCCCTTAAGATCCAGTTTATTGACTCTGTGCTCAGAGAGTGTAAAGTTGTAAGTTGGGGAGAAACAGAAAGTGGGAGGGTGTTCCACAACTTGGCATTTCGGAGGAGAAAAGACGAATGGGACAGAAAAGTGCGATATCTGGCATCTGAGATCTGATAAGGATGATCAAATGTCTACGTACTGCATAAGCGGTTACAAGTTGCAGGAAGATGAACTGCCGAGACAAGTTCTGAAGAACCGAAAGCAAAGTAGTAACTGTTGAGCAACCACTGCCTGACGATGGGCTAGTGACTACAGATTGAATGTTAGGTTGGGATCATCAATCAGCCGGATGGCCTTTCGTTGAACAAAATCAAGAATTAAAGAGAAGCCGAAGCCACACTCCACACATAACTACAGTTTTCAAGAGCATGACGGATTTGAGCTTTGTAAATTAGAAGAAGATGAGCCAGAGTAAAATACCTTCTGGCGCGAAATAAAAAAACAACCTTGCGCGCAGAACGAGAAGCAAGCTGAACTACAAAAGGGGACCAGCATAAAAAATAAATTAGAGGCAATCCAAGAGGGGAAACAGAGTATGTGAAACGCAGTTGGATTCAACCAAAGGTTAAATAGGAGGAATATGAATGGGATTCTAAGGACATTAAAAAACAGGGTGGGCGCAATGTTTGATGGATTTTTCTAGTGCTGATATGAAATAGAAAAGGGTTGGTAGTGAAGTAGGAAAAATATTTAGGAGTAGGATAATTGGGTAAGGCGGAGTTAACGACACACTGGGAAGCAAAACCCTCAGTTATCTCACACAAACATGTGATTGACACACAAGATCACCATAGGAATTACAAATAGCGGGGGGAGGGGGTTGAAAGGGCAGGAATTACAGGAAATTGTTTTGGCAAAGGAGCAAAATGTTCGACTCCTCGAAGTTGACAAGGTATAGAGAGAACCACTTCATATAGTGATTCATTTCAACAGTCACACCGGAGAATGGTGAACGATTTATTGAGCTTGACGTGATTCGCTTTCTTGTCCGGCCGACTAAGGTCAAAATTAATGTTGGGTTCGTTCATTCTCGTCTAAAATTCACTTAATCGACGATCAAGGACGTAAGGTTCCCGGGTGGGACGTGGAACAGCAGTCAAACTCCATCCCACCAAAACTTTTATTTCTGCTCGGTGACTCACTCAAAAAGTACTTATTTTTGTCCATGAAGAAATCAGTCCATGCGGACTGGACGGGGGTGTGATAGACCGGTATAACCGGTGATGTGCGGTGCATAAAGCACCAATCACTTTGTGGGGTTCCCAATAGATTGCGGTTGGTGGTATTCACGTGAAGTAAAAGAAGTTTCACCTGAAGCTGAAAAGGTGTGGATCCTGGATACTTGATGTTCCCTAGCTGCTCTGGTTTCTGACCGTTGACCTGAATTGACCGTGACGAGTCCTGGGTGTATACATACACACCATATGTATGATAAAGTATGACAAAAGAAGGTTGGTTGTTATCCTCTTTACGTGTTGAGGTTGGAACTTAGCCATTATTTGATGTTCCCTGATCGGTTATTTGATCTGTATATTTTATCTTCGGCATTTGCATCGTATTTGATGGTTGCACCATACGATAGAACCACTAGAGGTAATAAAACAGCACAATACATGGAGGATGCCAGTTATACAACAGGAGGAGACGAGTTCACCGCGCCATAGATGCGATCTTTTGCCGTAACTTGATAGTCCTATTGCAGTGCACAGGTAAACATTGTATACACAGACGATAATTAGGGTTTACAAAAACACAGCAATAATTATTTTATGACTGCGTCGGTTCGTCATCAACTGTTTTGTTCATGGTGATTGAAAATACTCAGTGGCTTTGGCATCAATGTGATTTGTTGACTTTGAGTCCAATGATAGCGATGGTCTAGTGATAAGGTTGTCGAAATAACTTTGACTTGACCTGGAGGTCCTAGTTACGAACGCTGACACCGCCACCCATCTTGTCATTGGCTGTTTCTTCCCAGACACTTTTTGTTTGGCCGTAGCCCCGTTCCTGAAAGTTTATTGTGCATTTATATAATCAGTAAATAAAAACGAAGTGAAAACATTTCATTCGTTTAATGCTGGATTCCATCACACAAATCACGTAGCAAAAGGATGCCGAGAGGCAAATGTCTCTGAATGTCAATGATATCACTTCTGTTTGTGCAAAAGCTGCTCAAAGAATTTCAGTCACTAAGAGAAACCGTCTCGTTTTCTTTCCGTGTGTCTTCATTGTTCACCCATATTGCCTCAGAGGTTGAACCAGATTGAAGCCTTAGTTCACTCACCGGGTGCGGATGATAAGATAACAACTAGAGTGGTATACGGCTTTCAATTAGTACGAACATTCTGGTTCTGACGTGGCTTGGCGTGATATGGGTTTAATATTGGATTGTACATCTTAAGTCGCCCAACTTACTACCAATCGATGTGGTCATACCCTAACCCACTGTCCAGACGCGGGGTCGTTAATCGGTTTTCAGCAAAATCCAAACACCCTATGGAGATTGTTAATTCATTTGTGGAGTATTCTATTAGTTGTGAAGATTGCCGAATTTTGAACGTGGATGATTGGGACATTTTTATCATCAAAATGGATCTGAATTTGGTGACCGGGTTCTTAAAAATCTGTGAATATACCTCAACGCGAGTTCCACTAGGGCTGTGTGCAAAGAAGGTGCGATAGGGAACTGATTGATTTCGCAATAATTGTACTGTTAGTCTTGGAGTTGACAAAACTCCTGGGCTCAATATGGGAAAGAGAGGAGGTTCCAGCTGAATGGTGTGAGTCGGTCATCATACCGATTTACAAGAAAGATGATAGATCCTCTTGTGAAAATCATAGAGGAATTAGTTTAATTACCATCGTCTCTAAACTTCTCGCTGGCATCATACTCCACCGATTGTCTGCCGCACGCGAACGGTGCACGCGTGAGAACCAGGCTGGTTTTAGACCCGGTCGAGGCTGTGCCGACCACATCTTCACTCTGCGCCAAATTCTGGAGCACCGGCATTCTTTTCGTAGACCCATGTCTCTGTCTTTGTAGTTCTGAAAGCGGCTTTCGACTCAGTCGACCACTCTAAACTCTGGCGCTGCCTTTTTCTGAAAGGTGTGCCCGAGAAGT
>UZAN01052255.1:0-11468 GCA_900618425.1 Echinostoma caproni
AGCTGTTCATGACAGACACTGATTAATACTCATCCAATCCGTTTTGTCCATGCGTCCGCTTGAGTTAATTGTGGGTTCTCATTTATTCGATTGATATACTCTCACGACCAGTCATTAAATTGTTAACCGGATTCCGATCCACATGTCTCTTGTATGTTTGGTATTTCTATGTTGGGTTACGTGCCCTAAATTACTGTGCATAGCTTTCGCGGTTGGAATTCGGCTCGAACAGTTGGCTATTCCAAGCATTTCCATCGCATTTGAATGCATTACCTCGTGGGGAAATAACGATCTCCGAAGGAGTAAAATCCGCACTGGAGACCATCAAGAGTGCGGGTGCCTCTGAAAACTCGAATGGGCTACTCGAAGCGTAATACCAAAAATTGATTGAGTCATTCGCACAAGGTGATCTCCATCGACCGTGTAGCTTAATGATAAGGGTTTGAAGTCCCAGCCCGAAGAATCACGATTCCAGGCCTGTCACGGGGGCACAAAAAGTACGCACTGGTGACGAGTCCCAAACAGGACGAAATAGATGTCCAGTGCTCTTTGTCGATTATGATAGACATTTTTAATAGGCTTTACATGGTTATTTCATGGAGACCGGAACAGCTAACAACTGTGAGAGAATGAAGGAGTTTTGTACCCACCTAGAAATATAACAGATAAACTGTGGAGTGCTTTGCTGCTTATTATTCTCATTGAACTGTGTTTTGACATCAGATGGTAATCCCATTCGGTTTTACCATCAAAAGCATCACTCATTTGGCAAGAATACAAGCAATTTAGGATTCTCAGTTAACTTTATTCATACTCTATAGACAAGTGATTTATCTACCATTGCAGTCGGGTGAAGGTCTTGTTGGTGTTGTTAGTGGTGGTGTTGACTGGACTCAAACCCCAGAACTCAGGGTTCCTAACACACTGATGGTTTGACCATATGTTTTGCAAATAAACAAACATTTCTTTCGATAGACGAATTTCCAGTAAGCGACAACGGAATTGGAGGGGGGGGGGATGAGAATCCCTCTCTAAGTTTACCACCCCCGACTGGACTTCTGATAATCAATCTGTGAACACACACAAGTCCATCAAAAGCCGTCATTCCAATAGACTATGCCGTTATCTACTCCTCTCTAACCTCTTATACATGTCGAGACCTAATTTTTAGTGATATCTACTAAGTGAAGGGAAAATTTGAGCGGGCTGTTTTATTGATCGACAATCTCGCAAATCTTTTGATACCAGTTTTGACTATTTAGACTTTTTAGATATTCATCATTGAGTTGACAATAGAATTGGCATTTTTCTCATCATGTTCTAGTATAACATTTTAAATTAGTAAATAAGTCACTTGAAAACAGTACGAGGGAAAACGCTTACATCCTAAATGTTAATCGAAAATGGTTGTGGATGGGTGGAAAAATGGTTACGCAGTTAACCGGTTCCCTGTTTGTTTGAAACATAATTCCAGAGTTTTCGTCAGCATATGAGCTTTATTTTCATTCCAGTTTGAATCTGAAATCCCTAAACCGAGGGGAAACAGAATGAATGATTATTTTTTCGGCGTCATTTTGATTAGTGACAACAGGGGATCTTCATTAATGTTAAGCCTCTGGCTAATGTGCTGACACATTTGTACCGCACAGGTACTTGTGAGTAGTAGTAGCAGTAGTTGCGTGGGACAGGTAATATTGAGTACGAGTGACCATTCTTCAGACTTTATCTACAAACGCATTCATCAGTTCATCTAATCCTCTCGGTAAGTAGTAGACTGGAGTTTCGCTCTTGCTATAGCTTATCATTTGTGCATCTGCTTGGTGATTTAACCTCCAAGCCAACAGCGTGAAAGGCTAAATAACTCCCCCATAGGCTGACCAGAACGGCTAATTTACGGCTAATTTCGGTCAAGTGTCGCCTTTAATCGTAGTCAGTCAGATTTTGGGCTCGAAAAGAACACAGCTTATTTCCTGGTAACTCCTGTCAAATACAGATGAAGTTTGAAGGATAGTCGGTCCAAATCGAAGTTTATTGCCTTGCGATAACTATGATTGAAGGAATTCAGTCTAATCAGGGTTAGCTACGCCTGTGATTTCTGTCCTTGCGGTCATGCGAGTCATACTGATTGAATTCGATGAACCTACATGTTTATCAACAACAGATAAGGCTTTGAATCGCATCATTTAAGACCACACGCTAGCCAATACTTGCTGGATCCTGTTCAAATTCCCAGAGGAGACTTTCTGATGAAAACTGAGCGGCTAGACCTGACTTGGAGGAGAGGGAGGGCGGTGTTACAGATGATGGTGACCAAATGATGTAGGTTATTGATCTGTTGTGTCGAGGTTCACACGTTCATCACCCTAATTTCCCTGACAGTCTTTGGTTGGATCCGACCTCCTTCCTGAATGATGTCTGTCTATGTATTGCGTAACACAGAAAACGGATCGATCCTCGGATAATTGTTTTCCAGTGATACTTTATCTTGCCCCGACTAATTGTACAGTGAAAAAGATTGTACACACTGATCGTCATGAGCTGAGTTTGAGGGAGTTAATCTGAAGGAAGTGAACATGAGTCAATGCTATTTTGTGCTAGTAGGTGAATTATTAGTTTATCGGTTGATATGACATTTATCAACTTGAGTTAAGTAACACATTACATTCCATCTCGCCTGAAACATTATATTCTGTCTTGGTCGTCGTAGTTGATATACCTGAACTAACTAACCATTTTGAAGCGTTGTAAACAAACGGTGATTCGCCATGGCCAGTGTCCGAACTCCGGTAGCTATCTACTGATTGAGTAGTATGTGACGCACTGCCTGGAAAACTTTCTCCTTATTGATTTTATGTCCGGTATTCACGAATTGATAAGGAATTATAATAGAGGTAGTACCAAATTGCCTTTGTTTTGTGGGTTGTGCTCCACAACACTTTGAAACAAACGAGTTACCGGGTGATATTCGAACGATGCTCCGTAGACCTACTTGAACACGTCAATCTACATGGAAGAAGTAATCCTTTGTCGTATTCTCTTTCACTTATATTCGCATCATTGGTTTAGATGCAGAAACTTTATGTTAGCAACCACTCTCAGTGGCTGTACTTCTAGCCTCTCTGGAACCTAGCCTCTATGGATAGTATTGTTTCTCGGGACGAACAAATGATTTCTACTTGGGGAAGGCTGAATATTCATTCCAGTGAAACTCTCAGAATAATGAGTTTCCTGTCATGTTTGGTGAGTAAATAGTAGGTCTTCATCCAGTATATCTGTTTACCTCTAGTTTCTATGATCTAAAAATTGCACTAGATGGCCTTCGCGTCTTAAACGAAAGAAGCGTTAAACGCTAGAGTAGGGACTACTCCGTCATTTCTCTCTGAGGTTTTATCTCCTCACTAATCTTTTACGGACGTAAGTGAATTCAGAAACGCCAGAAAGTTTCTAGCTTCAGAACACTACGGTGAAATTCAGGGATTGGTAGGCTTCGTTGAACCACTCCAGCACTCATAATGTGCTGTGTTCAAGGTCCGGAACCGACAGAGAACAGCATCCATAGATCTATTGTGGTGATCTAATCCTTCTAAACTTGACCCATGTCATTCTGGTTCATTCAAATAAATATCATTTATTACAGGAAGGGAGTGAAAACCCCATAGCAACTCCGTCCATCTGACGCTAAAGAGCATGATAAAAAGTAGACGAACATGGGGTATCACGTGAGCCAGTGTATTCAACAAAGGCCAGTGACAGTTGGACTAACATCTATCAGAGGTTCTTCAATATGCAGAACTGAATTCGTAAAAGATGGCTTTGAGGATGTACTTTCAGGTAATTTGATTACCGGATGCCTACGTATTTCAACCCGAACGATACAAGCATGCTTGATTAATCAATATTAAACAAAACTCGTTGGTGATAGCCCTGGGGGAGACCATTCGATATTTTCTCATTACCACGAGCAATGCAACTATCAGATTCTCCATTTATTTGATAAATATAGTTATTTTGAAATTGTGTAAAGTTCAGTATCTTCGGTGGGATTAGAACCAACGCACGGACGCCTTTTGCATCGTGAACGCTCCATCAGCCGAAGTATGAGGCCACACCGATGGCACTGATATTTTTACATCCGAATCATCCATCCAATTTACAGAGGCACATGACGTCCATCAGGTAGCATGTAAGCTAACTACCACGTAAGTTGGATGATTGGTCGGAATGTGCAAAGATCAGTGTCATTGGTGTGGCCTCGTAGCTCAGCTGGTAGATTGAGCGCTGAACAAAACGCCTAGGCAGCTTACATCCATGGGTTTTAATCCCAGAGAGGCTACGAAACAAACAATACAATATTTTCTTCTCTGAGGATTGCTGAAAGGTGAGCCAATTTCTCACCGAAAAATTACTGTGACGGATACCTATCGTTCGTTTGGCTCAATCAACCTCGACTGTGCCGAAGGAGTTATGCGAGCTAGCAAAAGGAGCTTGAAAAAAGAATAAACAATGGGTTAGGTGTGAAAACGCAGTAATTTCTTACATAGAGAATAAATTAAACGGATAACAGCTCAACAATAGGGAAATAACTGTTGCATCAATCTTTCAACTAAGATAGAGTTTGAGCCCTATACGGGACAGTCTCTAATTCAAACCGTTAGCCTGTGAGTACAATTTACGTACTAATTGAATCAGAAATGTTCAAATAAACAGGAAGTAACATTGAATGACCATTATATGGAGGGTTTGTCGTGAAAAGGGCGAATTTTGAGCTGAGAACCTAGGAACCATTGAAAACCTATTTCGACCTGGTTGGGTTTCATCTGCGGTGTGTATCCATTGATCTAACTGAGGATCGAACCTGGGAGATCACACAGGTAGTACGCAAGCATACTGCTCACACTTGGCGACCGAACAGCTGATCAGACCGCTGTTCATTTAGCTGAAACACAAAATTGCACACCCCGTTTTGCTAGCTTATTGCAGATATCATCTCAACATTGGTCTCAGTGTAATATCTCGATCGGAAACATACCTAAGCTGACTGCTTTACAAGTGAGAATAGTGGAGTATTTGGTTCGATTGCAGTGTACTTAGTCACCTACAGAGCGAACGACGCGCAGACTGATAAGCTAGGAGTCATCATGGAGCTGTTGGATCTCATCGGCAGTGTGGAATTCTCATGTAGAAAGGCCGACCAAGCAGAGTTTTGAACGATGCAATGAACCCAGGCTGGTGGAGGAAACTACAGATGAAAAGGAAAAAAGCATGGCCAGGAAGCAGAGGGAATCGGACGAATACAGAGCATCGATAGAGAACGAGAGAAACGATTTTCATGGGACAAAACCGTGTCCATTTATGTGGGAAGCTGGGGGATCGAGCAGAACAAAGGGACAAGTGGATATGTAAACAGAGGAAAGCAATGAAGAGGGTGGGGGGCGAGAGTGGCCAACGAAACTTTGATTATGGTTACCGCAAACGACGTACGGACTGATGTATGTTTTTCTGGTAGGTCACGCGAGATATACATCATATTTGAAAGATTCAAAAAGATAGACAGGCTAAATCAAGTAAACGCATACAGGGATACCGGTGAAAGTTGTTTGAATTGGCCTGTCAGAAACGGAGGTTGATAAGCAAAACCATTGGGGTTTAAGTGAGGATCTTGATATACACATCCCGCAGACTTAACAACTCCAGTTGATGATTTTCTGTGATTTACCTGATTCTGCTATCAGTAATAGCAAAGTTGGTGCTGGATTTCGACGGTATCGTAGTGGGCAGGATTGGAGCAAATCGACCGAAACAGTTGATTTCACACTTCTCCTGCTCCTGATGAGACTCCAAGTAGAGAGTGGGAAAGGTCTAACGGAAGCCAATTTTATGATGATATTCCTCACTATCCATAAGCCAAAATTAGGCACTTACTGATGTAATATACCCATGGCCAAACCCAGAAACTTTAAAAAGTGATCAGGACGAAAGCTGATGGGCAGATGAACGTGGTATATGACCTAGCTAAGGAGAGATGGCCCTTTGCGCCTACTATTCGTTGTTGAATCCTGTCAGTGGTCACATGAGTTTGCAACCAGACGAGAACAGTGCATCTTAGATGATCTCACACTAAAATTTGTTTGATATTTGAAAGAGAGAACTAGAGAAAGAAGTCGTGACTGGAAGGGGCAATAAATGCCCTATGTTGGCAAATACCAAAGTGATCGCCAGAAATAGGGTTTCCAAGATAGACTACCCACCAGGTCTGAAGAAACATTGCATCTGATTGAATTTTCCTCTGTCACCAAGCGGTTTACCACATTTTGTTTAGCTATCACGTTTTCTCTCAACCGGCCAATGTCATAATCATGTTTTAAGTGGGTAAATCCCCTCCCTTTGGACACTCTCTGTTTCAATTGATTTTAGGGCAAAGGACAGTTTGGTAGAAGATCATCTTCAATTTTGGTAAAATGCGAACCCAGAAGGCTGAGAACAAAACTATTTAATCTCCTGGAGCTTTACTTAATGTTCCCCAAGTTCAGCGTCAACAAATAACAAACACTACCTGGTTTCCGTAACTGGTAATCATTTGGTTTTGATTCGCAAACGTTGAAAATGTCCACGAATGCCTCTGGGTCTCTATTCGTATATTAAATGTTACAATCACGTGGCATCTGCCTAAGTTGCCTGCGTAATGATTGGAAAGAAACATATATCAGTATGCGAAAAACCATTGAGTCCACCGTTGAGATATGGAAAACATTAGACAAACCAAGATCTACAGCTTCCAGATACACAAAGGAATTTTCTTCTGTGGCCAGCGAGATATTGCAACGCAGGATATTTCGATATCTGCAGTGAACTAATTTTGTAACTGTGTCGTCCTCAAAATACCCTACTGCCAATCCCGGCTCGTTCAGGAATACGCTGAAACCAGTGACGAAGATGTTTGATCTGAATGCGTGTAGACCGGAAATTATTGTTCGTATGACCGACTACCATCGACGGACCTGGTTTGAGTTGGCGATTTATTGGTGTTATTGACTTTGAACAATATTCTGTGGAATGGTGATCTTAACTGAATCTTAACTGAAAACAATAGATGGAATGATGAGAGCTTGAAGATTGGTGTCGAGAGCTGATTCTCTTTGACGAAAATTACGATTGGTCTAAATTTACATGAAAATTCTGACAGGTTGATTGAAGCCATGGTCAGAATAAAAACCAACCCTTATCTGTCGAGACGACAACGCTAAAGCTTAAATTTGGTGCTTCAAACGGTATTCACCCAATCTGGTGTTCGCCCTTTAGAGGCACACCTTTTGATGGCAATCGATCAATGAAGTGATTTTTACCCGCTTTCGTGAAGTCGCTTGACTGTCGTTCACCAGTCATCTTAGTGTACATTCTGAAAAGATGAAGTTATATACATTCTTGTTCTGAGGATGGGAATACGATTAAAAAGCGATTATTCGACACACCTGAAAATAATGTTTGGTATACGATTCCATAAAATGTCGACCATTGCCAAAGAGAGAGTGACATACACCGGATGTGGATTGAGGTCAGTGGATTAACGTACACCTATACCAAATTATGTGACTGAATCTCATTGTGTTTTGGGAATTGTGAGCACAGGTATGGGTGAATAGATGAACCTGTTCGTGATATGTTCCATTAGAGTGGTGTTATTGAGTTATTTTTTGGTTAGCAGTGTGTGACAAGGTTGTGGAGAAAGGTAGCCTTAGAGTGTAGGACGATATGCATGCCAATGTTGGGCGTGAATATTTGATGGATTCGTTTTTTGGAGAGTGAGAGATATAGTTTTTTTCTCCCTAGCTAACGCTTCATTTGTTTCGGCTGATTTGTGAACTAAGAAATTGCTCAAGGTCTTACTGTGAGTTAATTTAAAACTCCATGGGTAACGCAATCGTGGCGCGAACCACTTTGAAGATGGATGTAAACACCGATTTCTCTCACTCACGCGATAAGGTGATTGTTCCTGTACTCGACAGGTTAGAAAATAGCGTGCGCGGTTTTCGAATATCGAAATACTTGGGCATATAGGGTGGGAGGGGGACATGCGAGGGGTGGCTATTGATCCAACCAAATCAAAACACACGTTTTAGCACGGTTTTATGAATTCTGATAGATGAGTTCGTTGAGTATGTTAAAAGATTATACCATGAGGAACGATCAGCACTTACAAAGCAAACGAAAGCCTTTTGATTATGAATCCTAAGGAGCGAAACTTCAACATGGTCCTTCAACATTTGTCCATGGCAAAATTGTGAATGGCCTAAAATAAACCTGTCACTGTTTTTAGTAATTACAAACAATAACACTGGTCTTGTATTCCTCAGTGCATGCTGGACAACTAAGGCGTTACAAATAGAAAACCAAATTCATGCACGCTGAAAAGTTGTGTGTGTGGATTAAAATAATCATAACTGAATACACGTAAAATATCGGCAACCCACGCCAAGTACTGATTACCATAATATGAAGTGCCTCCGCTTAAGCAATCTCGCTGTGTTGAAAGTGGACCCATGCTGTCACGTGATATGCATGTGAGCCACCATCAGCTTTCGCTCACGTGATTAGTACCGAGCGGGTTGATGCAGTTGACGGATAGTGCAGTTAGGCGAGCTGCAACAACAGCAATTTGCAGAAGTTAGATAAGTTCATGGCATATAATTATTTGCCCTCTAACAAGACCTACTGAACTTGTAAAAGTAAATCAAGCAGCACCCTTCTGATTTTGAGTTTATATTTAAAGTGGCATAAATGTTTGTCACTCAGAATGTACCTGGGACCATTGAATTTTGTGATTGAGTGAATAGAAATAAAACAAATAACCACATTCCCAGAGTTCACATCAGTCATCAACTTCTCGAACTCTCAATCAGCTGTTTATGCAAATTAAATGAGTTAAAGTGTTGTAATACCGTATATGGATAATTAACACAAATACGGTGGGTTAAGCGAAAGTGTTTGGCGGTTATGTAGTTAGCAAATTCATTTGAATTTGAGTTCTACGAGCTGTAAGCGTTGTTCACAGATGTTTGGTAGCTAAGTTAGGTAATGTCATTTTCGGCTAAACGCCAGTTCTCAATGTGACCTGGTTTATATAGTTCTGTTCGATGGTTTCTGTTGGCTGTTTAGAGAAGAAATCATTGACATTCCAGTTCCATGACCGAATGTTGCTCACACTTTGGTTGTCACACATATTCGGGTCATTAGGAGTGGGGGTGGGGGATGGCTACGTCGTGTCTAATGTTGACCATGGAAGAACGAGTGTTCTTACAAATTGTTTTGGGGAGCGTGGACGGGAGTTATTTAGGCGGATTCTGATTACTTCCACTGTGACCAGAATGCGACTCCTA
The DNA here is from genome assembly GCA_900618425.1 of Echinostoma caproni. Taxonomy (NCBI): domain Eukaryota; kingdom Metazoa; phylum Platyhelminthes; class Trematoda; order Plagiorchiida; family Echinostomatidae; genus Echinostoma; species Echinostoma caproni. The sequence goes on from UZAN01052255.1 coordinate 9,375, forward strand.
ATCTTCTTGGATCGACTTCGGCGAACTATGTAGAGGGGTCGAAACGCCTCGGTCACATCGACTACGTAGTTTGACTCCACTAGATGTGATATGATCGAACCGTCGATAGTCCTAAACACCCCACTATTCAGCCAGGTCGAGTGATGCTCGTGGACTCATTCAGAAAAACTTCTTCTCTTGCGGCCGATATAATTTGTCCTACAGGAACAAGTAAATAAGTACGCAGAAAAAAGAGACGGCAGAAACAGGCAAATTATCTTTGCGTTGAAAGCGCCAAAGCGACATTGAGATGAATACAATGTGAAGTTTTGCTGCGAGGCATACTTTCTCCTCAGTTGTACTCGGTTTATGTGTCACCATCTCGGCAGTTGCATCCATTCATCTACTTAGCTCACAGCAGTCGATCTAAGGGATCAGGAGTTGCATTTTGGCCTCAGCAGTAGCCGTCGGAATCCATCTACATAATCCTCCCTGTGCACCCAAAAACAATTCGTAAACACTTGACCAACACCACACACAACTCAGCCATCCTCCCACCCCACGTGCCCCTAATGACTCGAATCAATATCTATGTGCGACGACCAAAGTGTGTGCAGCATCCGGTCATGGAGCTGGAATGCTGATTATTTCTCTTACCATTTTGTCATATTTCTCCTACTAAACGTTCTCACTTAAATTTTGATATATTAACCTGTAGATGAATCACCGCAAACGAGTTTGTTCGCTACTGTGTGTTCTTCTTACAATCAATGATACAGACAGAAAAAAGAACACAGCAAACGAGCAACCTGTAGATGAATTACTAGTATTCGCTGAGGCTTCACTTTAGTCAATATGTGTAGGAAAACTCAGCGTACAAAAAAATAAAACTTTAAATTTTATCCCAGTCGGTGTCCTGGGTTCAGGGGGGGGTACGCGGACACGAGAGCCGTTCTTCTCCGTTTTTCTGTATATAGTAGGCCGCCGAAGAAAAGCTTATTACTCCATACAAGTAAACCTTCAATTGCCTACAACATGCACGAGGATACCCGACTGCGAGCCTTTGGTTATAGTCTGATCACTAATCACGCTGTCAGTTTCATAAAAGTAATGTGCTAATAAACGCGATTGAGTGATACGAAATTTCACTGCTATTTTGACAACAGTAACATATGAAATGATGTTTAAAAAGTCAGAACAATAGTGTATACTAAGCAAGGCCGTCTCGTGCCGCATAAAGTACGATTCACGTCAGCTAAATCACGTGTTTGTTCCACTGATTTGCCTCGGTTAGGAAATATTTAGCAACTGTCACGAATAATCCATTTGATCAGTGTACAACTATGTATTCTGGTAAAACTATTGCAGGAACAATACATCTTATAGGAGGAATGTTGCGCAATCCGTACATTCTATGCTTAACATTTGCTTTTTACGAGAGACACGTTGAAGCATTCCTTTGTTGTAATACCTCATTGCGGTATATCCTTCAAGAAATGTTTTGTGTTTTGTTTCACTGACTGTTCGGCACCGTGCTGTTCCTGTTCACCCAGTACGTCTCGGAGAAGCAGTAATTCGTTACGAAGTATTTCTACATGTTATATTGACAGCAAAGCAGTATCTGGTAGTCCTTGACACTGACCGAGACAATCAACGAAATCCGCGGGAGGTGATTGGTGAATTAGATTCTGCGCCTTTTGAACTGGGTAGATCAGAGACCGCCATCGTGGATTAGAATATTGTTGTAGGATATATAGAGAACTTGGTGTCCATCGAGAAGGATCCATGTTTAGATTTTGACGGCTCCATATTCATAATATTTCTTATATTTCCTCAAGGTTATTGGAAAAAGGAAATTTGGCTGCACCGACAATTTGCTGAAAAAAAGCTTCCCCTCTATTGTATTCCAGTAAGGCCGATGGACCAAGATTCACTCTAACTAAATGGATCATGGATATCCGGAGTTATCGGAAGAAACATGCCAGTCACTAGAAAGTGTGGTGATGTAAAATCCCCTAAGAAATATAAACCAGGGAATCCACTCAGACCTATCTGACTGATAATCAAATTCCCACAGCACAAGCTGACAAAATGGTTGGCACAGTTGTTGAAGCC
>UZAN01052256.1:0-10506 GCA_900618425.1 Echinostoma caproni
TTTTGGGAAAGCGCAGTCGTCCTCTGGAGCACCAGTTCACCTTTAAGGATCACTCTGGTTAGGTCATGTGTAACGCAGCCCCCAAATTGGATTTCCAAAGCGTGTTATGTTTGCGAGAAGTTGGTTGAAGAAAGTCAAGAATGATCGGACTAAGGCCTGGGGTGAGGATATGAAAGCCCTGAAATGAGGCTATCATGTGGACAGCATATGACCTTTAAGTTGGGGATCTCAGGATCGGCGTCTCGACTGGCTAGATACATTGCGTGACATGTTTGTGTCGTGAAAGGCTGCACGGGTGCATCCACTCCTTCGCCAAGTTAATTAAATTTTATTCCGTGCCGTACCCTCGGTACTGCATTCAGCTTTTATGCATCCAAATCGGAAACAAAAAAATCAGCAACCGAAACCTCTGCATGAAAGTATAAGGTTAACGATGCATGAAACGAAATCAACTGAACGATTAAACGGTGCACGGTGGCTGGTTGAAACAAACTCAGTTTTTGATCACATTAAAACTAATATTATAGGAGGTGAGGGATTAACATCGTCTGAGATTTCTAGCTGCTTTAGAATACGTTCGTTCTATTCATCAAACAACTTGCATCAGAGCAAGGAATCGCACAGCATAGTTCCCAACAGGACGATTACCTGGCCGAGTCCGGGTTGCTACGAATGAGCATAAACGCTCGCGTGTAATCACCCAATGCAAGCTGATGCTTGAACATGCGGGTCCAGAGGGCAGCCTCCAGGTCAGCAAGACGAATATATAATTTACCCGTCATCGTTGATCGATCAAAAAGATCTTAGAAGTGGGAAAAGGGAAAACAGGAACGGTGATTGAGAATGTGCTGATGAATACTGTTGAACGATTTTTAATTTACCCTGAATGACTGATGGGGTTTGGCGGATAGTTGTCTGTTTTGAAACTTATTCGCGACGATCAGAAGCTGTCTTCATGAATTCTTGAAATCTAGTCGAAAGCGATACAACAGAAATCAAGTATAAGAGTAAGCCATTGAGATAATCAATTATTCCAGTCCTGAAGCCATCATATTAGATAAGTAAAAATCAAAGGGTCTGGAAATGGTGACAACCATTAAACAATGTGGATGATAATCATTCACAACTTCTTATATGCATCCTATATGTGATACAGATGAGAAAATCTAGGGAACTTCCCCTACCCCTGTTATGCATAAGAGCAAATACGTTCTGGTACAATAAAAACTATTTCAGAGTATCTTGATGGAAGCCCCTAATAGCCTTTTAGTAACAACGTGGATAGACAGATATCGTCGTTCTGAAATTCATTCGAACTTTACGAACACGAGACTGTATCATGACACTGTGTGATGGTTAGCGCGCCTGGACGACCCTACGAGCTATACAGGATAGCTTCTTGATGGCGCGGATGCAATCATGCCTGAAAGGTCAATGGGTAGGGGACAGACAAAGCTCAGTCTCACAAGGCCAGCTGCTTGGGCATCTCCTGGCCTCCTTCGACTATCCACTTTCACCCCTGAGGCAGTCCAGCAAATGAAAACGGAGATGAGCAGTCTACCAGATAAAGAAAAACCGCTAGATGGGCTTAGAAATACGGTACCTGGGGCTTCCCCCGAACGATGAGGGGTGTCTTCGCACTTCGCTGGGCACCTGCCACCCGCCCAAGCTGGGCAGCCGCCAGCCAATAAGGTGCTGTTCCATCCAAGTGCTTCCATTCGGTGCACGACACTAAAGGCCAATTCCGAACAGAAGACCGTTAATAAATACACCAGCGAACAAAGCCACGAACCAAAACCCAAAGGCCTTGCGTAACAGATCTATAGAAGCTCCCACATGGATGCTTCTTTCACGCTTCACATTGGATCTATGTCCCATTAGCTTTTGGGTCAGAATCTTGAACTGAAGGCTCGAGTTGGGGTTCCCAAGGGAAAAACAAAATTCCACGGCTTGGCAGCTTAGGATTTTAACTCAAAGGGACCGGCCAATGTTCCTAAAGAAAATCCCTTTGTCAGTGTGGGCTATCGTGAGGTATGTTCTGCCTTAGTTTAAAGCAAAAAAGCAGAGTTTCGGGCAGTATGGGACTGTTCCTATTAGCTTTTAAAGATAGAACATCAACCTTGGTGTTGGAGTTGACGAAACTCCTGGATCCAATATTGAAGGGAACAAGTTCCAACTGACCGGCGTGAATCGGTCGTCTTACCGATTAACAAAAATGGNCATCCTCCAAACTTCTCATTGGTATTATACTTCGTCGATTGTTCACCGTATGTAAACGGTGCACGTGTGAGAATTAGGCTGGTTTTAGACCTGATCAAAGTTGTATCGACCACATTTTCACTATTCAACAAATTTAAGAACACACATACAACTTTCGTAGACCCAGCATTTTGGTCTTCCTCGATCCGAAAGCGGCCTTTGACTCAGTCGATTGTTCTATGGTCTGGATCTGACCAATCTTGAAGAGTGTGTCCGAGTTTATTTTAATTTGATGATCTCACGCTAATACCCAAAGCTAAGTCCAGGATTACAGTACATTTTCGCTTGAGTTCACCACAAAAAGCGGTGTTCGTCAGGGTTTTTTTTATTACACACCCAAGTGCGATGAACAGCAAACGGGGTGAACCCCATAGTTAAGAGGACCAGTTGTTCTGTGATGGAAACCGACAACCTAAGCTCCGAGACTTGGAGTGGCGAACCACATCAGGCCTCGATAGGTTAGGTGTGGTATTGAACCGGACGGCAGCAGAGCTGCCTACGACCACAGTTGGGTGGCGGTGGCGGGGCTCGAACCTCGGACCATACGGTCCAAAGCACGCCGGTGACAGCGACCACTACGCCACAACCACCCAACTTCCGGAAATAGCCCTGACCTGCCCGTGTGCGAGGATAGTGACATCGATCTGCTCTAAGGTGACAAACTATCTGACTTGGAGTAAGCATGGTACTGCTAAGTGAAGAAAAGGTAAATTGTAAGCCTTTCTATGTAGTTTCAATGATAGTGCACCCCTATTCGGTATGCGTTTTGCATCCTCAGTGAAAAACGTTGCTACGAAACTGGTTTGATCCAGCACATGTCACCAAATGGATTTCCACTGCACTGAATATTTACTGAGGCAGGATGTGGATGGAAAAATTGCAAAGGCAGTCAAACTGAGACCTGGCATGCAGACACGAAAACGCCAACCAGGAGACTCGGCCATATAGGTCGCGTTGGGCTCCCTGGATGGGGAGATGGAAGATGGGGATGGTAATCGCGAGTTAGAGACACTGATATGGCCGTCGCAAACAGTGACGCGCGTGTATCTACTCATTATCCTTGCAATCCTAGCTCACGTAAATTCTCTATCTTCTCCTTGACTGCTTCAAACTTTCTAATCTTCCTTCTGCTTTTTTGAATTGACTTGCTCTTTTATTCAAATGAGCCACTTAAAGACAGCAATGAAAACCGGCGCACAAACGTGCATCGTTATCGGTTGTACATGACCCTTCAAGTGAACTGGGTTTACGGCTTCTGCCAGGAAAACTCTACTCGTTGTCTTCTCGTGATGAAAATGTTCTCATGGTGGTGAGACGACGAAATGATATAAATCGATTGGCAAACCACTGTTGTGTGGCTCGTTTCAGAGGAATCGGATTCCGTACCACCACCCACCCCCCACCCCCAAATGACCAGCCTTATGAACTCCATCACAGAACATTTGGACACATAGTCACAGATGCGATCGGACATGGAGGTGCATTGGATACCCTGGATGTAGTAAGCATCTTCGCTATCATCCGGCTCAATAACACACCTAAACGAGAGTGCGGTACGCAATCCCAAGTACATGAAGAAAGAAAACACGAACTCTGAGTATTTTTATAACTGTTCCCCCTTCCCTAACATTGGCATCTTGTTTTCCTCAGGCTGATCATTAAATCCATGAAAATTTGCAGAACCGTCGAGGATGGCTCACGCACTGTTGGAGGCCGGTCACAATCATACCAATCCCCAAAGCATCCAAATCTTCTATCCTCTCCAAACCTTTTTCGTCCCATAGCATTAACATCTTCAGCTCTTAAACTGACTGAAAAGGTCATCCTCAAACGCCTTCAGCAGTCTATAAACATTCCCAGTGATCCGTTACAGTTTGCTTACAAGCCTAATAGATGGACCTTGGACGCAGTCTCCACCCTCCTTCATTTCATCACTAAATCTTTGAACAGCTCTGTTAAGTCTGTTCGGTGTTTTTCTCGACTACTCTTCTGCAGCTGATTCCACTCCTCAATCTAAGTTGTTACAAAAGCTGGAATCATTTGAATGCCCCACGCAGTTGTTACCTTGGTTATCAAACTATTTCACCGATAGGGTACAAACCATTAGATTTGGGAAGGCCACATCGAAACCCTTAGTCAACAACTCCGGGGTCCTTCAAGGAGCTGTGCTATCCCCATACTTATTTTCCACTTATATTTGTGATATTCCCTGTGTTTCTCCCGCACGAATTTTGAAATGTAAAGATGAAGTGTTGTATCAACCCATTTCTTCTTACTCTGATCTAAGCTCTTTTACCGATAATCTTGATCAAATTCAGTCATTCTCCTCCTCATCGGGGCCAACCCTGAACCCCAGTAAACGTGTTGAGTGTTTATATAGTTTTGCTCGATCCCCATATCCGACAGACTCCACAGTGACTAATAATCTTTTATCCAGGGTGAACTCTGTCAAATATCTTGGTGTAACCATAGATAGCAATCTTCATTGGTCAACCCAAATCCATAGCTGCATTGGTAAACTGCGGCGTCTTTCATTTCAAATACGAAAGCTCAGGCAGTTTCGCGCATCCCAGTCAATTATTTCTACCTTTGTGTACCAGTGTGTTTTCCCCATCTTACTCTACTGTTCCCCAGATATTTTTCCTGATTTACTCAAACAGGATTTCAAAGTCTTACGCCACAGTCTAACCATTATTAGTCGTGTATCTTCTATTTCTGTGAATGAATTTGCTGTAGAGCTCACAGAGTATCACGTAACTTCCTGTGTGAAATTTGCTGAGNTGCTGAGGGGATTCTCACAGATCCTGACCACTCATTGCATGCAGAACTGACACTTTGACGTTCCCATCATTCAACACGCTCCCAATTCCGCCAAATTTCATCTCGAATTAACGCATACCGCAATTCACCCATACCGTATCTTGCTTGTCTACTCATAAACAAAGAGCGGACAATAAGTGAACTTTGTCTTAACCTTGGATTATGAAATGTCCCCATGCCTGTAAAAACTTTTCTCCCAGTTGATTATGTACATTGTGACGGTTAGCGTGTATGATTTTTTTTAACTGAAATGTGAGCTCCAGTGCTTGCAAACGTTATACACAATACACAATACTCTCGTACGAATGAACAGCATGAAGATAAACCACTGTAGGCGATACAGGAAAAACATTCATATTAATCTGCGTGCTACGTGCAAGACATCAACCGACATTGAAAACCAGAAACCATCGGAGTAGATCGATGAAAGAAACAGGACACAAATGATGAAATAACAAATGTCAAGTGGAAACGGACAATGCGTCAACTGGTGAGGACTGAGGCTAACAACCACAATACCGGGAAATGAAAACCACGTGTCTAATAGAGCAGAATAAGGCACACACTTAGTGATGCACAAAGAAGTCACGAGCTCAATCGATGTAGAACAATACATTTACCACAATAAACACTCACTTTCATCCGGAACCGGTTCGCAAAGAAAACCCTCGTCTGAACCGTCGTGGTGAGCATGTAAACCGGTTAAAACTGTGGTAACGCGACGTAACCAGGGGGCTTGCATAGTTGTGCTCAGTTCGCCACTCACGCTTGGAACAAGACGAACACTGGCCAATCGATTTAAAGCGAACTCAACCAAATTGATCACTTGAGCGACACAATCTTTGGCCTCTAGCACGGGCATGACCTGTGACACGAATGAATATTGGTGTACAATTCATCGAAAGTTACAAGTACTTATTCATCATTTGAAATATCAACCCCGAACGTGTATTCGGAGTGTCACTGCTTTTAGTGAACAGCTCTATGACATTTTTAGGGCTAGATGATGCAACCCGAATGAAAATTTTGTAAGCTATGTACGAATTGAGAAAGTGACAAGACACTCCTATTCTAATCAGAAATCTATATATTATACTAATTGACTAACGTGGAACGATGCGCCGAAGCTATTTATGCAGTGCATTCTAGTTTACGCATGAGCACCGTCCATGGCTCAATCAGTCGAGAGATTAATTGTTGCCTGACTGGTTTGATCAACTGCCTTCACACCGGTAGCCAATGAAGTGATACTACTATGCGAAAAATTCACAGCGTTGAGGCCGGAATCGCGTCGCCATTATATTTTCTCCGATAAGGACGGGGGAAGAGGTTGCCCATTTCCAAGAGTGGTCCATCTGACCAAAACTTTTCCTGTTCACCACAACGGGTGTTATAAAAATGAACAAACGAAGGAGAACAGATTATGGGATCGCGTAAATTGAGTCACAGAATACCTTCTGATGACAGAACTACAGACTCTGTTGTGAAAGTGTAGCTCACAGCTCTTCTGCATTCGATATTCTCGCTGAAGTGAACGAACATTGCGGTAGCACTCGAAACGGTGCAGTTGTTGAACCCAATTGAAAAAACGAGGAAAATTGATCAACCGTACAACAATCACCTCAATCGTTTTCCTACACCACTCAAAATATCAAGCTTGAATTGACTGACCTTCATAAGAAAACGCAGCTGGGCCTCGTCTGGTGAAAATCCATACACGGGAGTGCAGTAGAGCTTATCCGGGGCAAACGATTTGGCAAACAAGGAGCATAGCAACAATTCGTTCAAGCCTGGCGGAGTGACAACAGATCGACAAAATGGAGCCATTGAACTGTTACCGCTGCTCTCATTAGCAGAAGCCTCTATGTACCAATGCAACCAGGTGGACGCTTCAATGAACTCTTCCTTGGCAAGCTCCGGTTGGCTGAATTTTAAGGTGGATTAACAAGGGATTGATTCAGACGGGGAGTTGTCCAAATAGATTGGACTGTAGCTTAAAAGACTGATGCATACACTGTTCCCACAGGGAGGACCCCACGCTGGGGAATGAAAAGCAAGTACTGATATGGGATTAGTGCAGTCTTTGTCAGTGTAATAAGCGGAAGGAGTGATAAACACCGGACACTTTAAGTCGTAAAACATGAAAGAATTCGTAAGAGCTCGCGTCGTGCGCTATAAAACTAGTAATATGCACAGGAAAACCGTTAATTCTAGTGATGTGTCACGCAAACTAGAACAGTACTCTACAATGATCGAATCGGTTCCTGGAAGACAGTATGCAGGCGAAACATTTGGACAAACTGGGGAGATTCCCTCAATAAAGCATGGTTCACAATATCGAACCGCACCGCATATGATGACAGACAAGACACTGAGATAATTAATGTTTGATAGGGCTATTTAAAAAAACTAAATGCCACATTTCATCTGCCCAACTACGGTGACTAGATTTATAAGAAGCGTATGGAATTATAGAGAGATACATTCAGGAGAGGTTAAACCGTTGAATACTAGTTTCTACATATGGATCAAAAACCACGTTTAGCGTGGATTAGTGGACGAGCTTCGGACCCTATGGTCCGATGTTCGAACCGCATCGCCGCCACCCAACTGTGGTGGTAGACAGCTTTGCTATCACTCAGTTTAATACCACGCCTAAACTAGCGGGACCTTACGTGGTCCATTACTCCAACTCCCTGGTCTTTTCTAAGTTGCCTGTTCCCATCAATGAATGGTAGGTTTACACAATCGTGAGGTTTAGCCCGTCTGTTGTTCAACACACAAAAAATGTGTAATAAAAAAGTTATCGTTACCACTCAAAATTGCGGAATTTTGAGGACTGGAAACTTATCTAATTGAGAATAGACGGGAAGTTAACGTAAGACAAATGTGTCGCACGTGTCACATGGTGGAGAGGAAAATTGTCAATCTCATGATACAAGAACTGACTCAGTTATGAGACCGGACATGCTGTCCAGATGGTCCGCCCGAAACCCCAAACCAGTTGACCGCTACCTATTATAAATGCTCGTAAAAGGAAGATGATTTTAAACGGCTTACCATACTTGAGCACGTCGCGAGAGGGACTCGCTGTCGTCAGTATGGAAATGGTCCCGTGAAATCGCAGAGGCATCATTTCAGTTTTACAAGTGAAGGTATTAGCAAGTTTTACCATCGGAACATGAACGGAGGCTTTGAAGTACCTCGGACTCAGTTCTGGTACGCAAACATAAGAACACAGTCTGTCTCTTCGTCTAAAGTATGCTAGTGTGCACCTGTGCATAGATTGTGGTGACATATCTTAAGAACAACCTAGTGAAGTCAGCAAACACGTTGTCAATGGTTACTGAACGTCAAATCGGTAACCTTTTGGCAGCAGACTGAACGCAAAAAAAGATCATTCTGTAAACGACTGGTGCCTTTTAAAATACGACTATTTCTGTGACATAGGATCGATGGTCACACTGCATTCGAAATTGAATAGGCAATGGAGCGCTTATAATCTGAGCACTTCACCAGTAACATAAAGCAACTGGAAACATCCTAACTGAACAAAAACGACACTTGAAGAAATTGAAGCGGTCATGCTGAAGTGGTATAATAATAACAGTAGTTGGATAGATAAAGAAACTCACTCCAGCCAAATCCGTGCCAGACCAACACACAAGTGCAACAAGGAATGGTCCACATTGCAATACCAACTGTCCACATCTTCATTTGCCGATTCAGCCTCATCACAATCAAAATGTCTGGAAGCAACGTCGATGGGCGTGCGATCGGACGGAGCGAGCAAATGACTCAGATGAATTAAGGCAGATGCCTGAGGAGAATGAACAAAGGTGATCGGTGAACTCAGTTAAGTACTAGTAAACAATAATTTGGTCATTAAGGTTCTCAAAGCGCTAAGGGAAGAGGCGAGATATAATATAAAACATAAAAATGAACGGTGGATATGGAGTGGTGATGACCTCTGATAAGATCGAAACACGAGTCTAGTGCTTCCGAGTGTATGGTTGAATCGATGAACTGTGTTGTCAGAAACAATAAAAAAATATCACGAAAAGTTTCGCTTTCAGTTTGTGCAACCATAAACTATGCACTATCGTGCGCCGGTTTAGGATGCTGCGCTTTGGCTGCCCATTTGGATAAACAGTAGGAGAAAGGTAGGAAAGTTGAAAGTAAAATCGAAGAGAAAATGGAGAACTTTAGAAGATTAGGGTGGCAAATAAACTGAGAAGAGGCACCAGCGACACTGTCTACGACACACCGCCACGTCGAACAGTATCGCTAATCTTGGATTACAATGATCCCCATCCAGGGAGCCTAACGCGAACTCTGTGACGGAGTTTCCCGATGAGCGTTATCACATCCTCATGCCAGATCTTACTTTGACCATTCTTGGATTTTTCCACTCACTTCCCGCCTCGGAAAACAGCGCAGACCGTGGCAACCTATTTGGTGGCATGCGCAACACATGTCCCAACCAGCGTAATCTATGGAGGTTGACCACTTGTCCCAGTGGGCGATCGCAACCAGTCAAAACTCTGCGCCTAACCTCAGCATCGCTCGTCCAGTTTCCCCACCAAACTGGTTCAATGCGGGGTAGATTGTGGTGTCAAAATACTGACAATCTATCTTTATCCTGTTCCCGTAATGGCCAAGTTTCTGTGCTGTATATCAGAAAGGACCGAACTACCGCAGCATACACTCAACCCCTCACGAACCGCCGGATGTCGCAGCGGCGCGAAAAGTGAGGCAGCAAACAAGTCTGTCCAAGTATCTCTACCACTAACAGATGGTTCGATGATTGCATTCGAAAACCACTGTATGGTCCAGAGTGAGTGCCTGGTTGTAACTGCACCTCGCGAAAAGCTCCTATACCACAGGCGTCTCTGCTGAGGAAATCCAACTCACTGTCTTCAAATGCGAGGTGTTTTAGAAATGAAGTAAGAAGATAAAAAGCCAACATCCGTGGTTATAACCGGGTCAGTGAAGCACTGGTAAGTCACCCAGGGGAGTTGGCTAAAAACCCTGATTCCACACTAAGGGTAAAAACCACACTCAAACCTTTCTAATTGTGGCGGTGGTTACCGGTTTGATTGAGCATCGGGGCGTATTAGGCACCTTGAACGTGTGACCCAGCNTGCCTGTGACCATGGGCGAACAGTAGTTTCCCGAGGCTAAGGGGTTAACCACTTCTGTTGTTCATTAAAATGATGTATGACAAAGTGGTCTGCGTACTGAGTTATCTTGAGAGATTCTTTGAAATGGTTAGTTATACACGTAGGAAATTTCGTCCGCGGTTAACAGAGCAGGAATAAGTAGGAGAAATGACTTTGTGGTAGAGCTAGCAGGATTAGAACATGAGTCGGAGTTTGATGCAAATACGACAAGTGCGACGCTAATTAGATCGGAGACTCGGTCTTT
>UZAN01052257.1:5530-16709 GCA_900618425.1 Echinostoma caproni
CAGCTGAATGAGAGCACGCGAAATTGATAGCCAATATCAATTCTGCCCACATATTTCTTCTGTTGTTGATGAAATGGATAAAAGGAAAAGGATGTTTCACATATTTCAAGAAGCACCTCCCAGTTCATGTGGTCAAACGTTTGCATATACTGTTGAACATTCAATAAATTGTTAACTCGGCTCCAGTCAGCACGCTCTTTTCTGTGAGCTGATTTCGAGCCCCTAACAACACTGCGTATTGGTTTTATCATTGGAATTTGGCCCTAGCAGTCCCAGTCCTGAGCAGCTTCATGTGTGNATGATCACTGAACGGTGCCTAATTAGATTCCAACTGGAAGCGTTGAGAAAAACGAGCTCGCTCTTTAGCTTCTCAAATTTCCTTTGCCACACCCATTTGCATATTTAGTAAATCTACCAACAAAGTGACTTAGTTGATTGTCTACCTACATTTTGGCCGTTTGTCGATGAGCAACTGGATTTCAGTGCATCCCGTTCAGATGCGAAGTTGCAGTTATAACAAATTATATGGGGCTAAAACACGTAAATTCGAACTAGAACTAATCAGTGAACATTTTGCTGTTTGAGCATCAGGACACATATGATACAATGATAATTGTGTAGTGAACGATACTAATGAGTTGTCTAATCAGACATTGTTGATGTTAGTGATGGTCCAACAATTCAGCATTCATTCATTGGCCATGCAGACCTCCGAGATTCTCCAGTTGTCATTTTTACCGTGCATGCTCAAGGATAGATAGATCGAGTGAACACGGAAAATTTGGAGCTAACACTATTGGGAACAGTCCATAGGGATGCATAAACGAGCGAGCACAACCCCGAAGAGCTAGCTGGTGGAAGCTGTTAAATATCTGAGTTTGGAACCGAAACTTCTTTAGATTAATCTGTTGCTAAAAAACATCAGTGGCTAATTAGAAGCTTCGATAGTACTGTTACGTGCTCGTGTTTGATTGCTGTTTCTGACGTTCTTACATTGACTNATTGACTGCTAAATGTGAATCATTTGACCCGATCAAATGCGATCTGATGATAGCTTTCGCCATTTCATCTCAATTATAATGTATCCGAGACAACCGCAGTGAGTGCACCCCCATGATCAATGGGAAGAACCACGAACACATGTACGAATGAGGCAGATGAGTGGATCGGAAAGAACGAGACTCGGCAAACTCTAGTCGCACAATTGACCGTATATATTAGGAGAATGGCTCAGGGAATCTGACGGTTAGAAATGTCGTTTGTTACTCAACATCAGGCAGTTGAAATCTCGCTTGTTTGTTAGATGGTTGATTCAAAATAGCGGTATTNGCAGCCAGCAGACTGCCTACAAATATGCGAGTAAAACAGGAGGACATCACATTTGTCTTTGCTATTTCGAAGTGGAAAATAAGGAAAACGAAGATTCACAAATCACTGATAAATTGATGAAGGTGATAACTACAGTCAAATACGGGTCGTGTATTGGAATTCGGTTAAAGCCGCCTATCTTCCGAACTTTTTACTACCGAAAATTATCCCAGTTGGCTTATTTCAATCGAATTAAAAATTACTCAGACCACTCAAATATAGGACACAACCATGAGGTAAACATGGCCCAGTTTATTGTTATTCACGAGTTAGGTTAGAAAACCGGTGATTTATAAATTTACTGTTCAATACAAGTGTTTATTCATTGTTCACATCAATCAGATAGAAAATCCTGACCAGTCAATCGGTGAAGTAAACGAAAAATTGTAAATTCATCCACTGGTGCTAAACGGTCACTAACTGTCTCTGGGAGCGCACTCAAGGTCGATGAAGATAAGGTAATGTGCTTATAAATGATGCTTTCCCAGTCAGTGGCTACATCAGTCATAGTTCGTATGGTACATCTATGTCGCTTGATTTTGTCGTAAGCGTTCGTGCTTGATTACTTTAAACGCACTCCGTTTTGTGTGATCATAAATCTCAACGAAATCCTGGTATGCGAATGTTCAGTTTTTACTTTTGTTATCGTTCTCTTGGTCGTTGTTTGTAAGTCGGGTGTCAAACCAGTTCATAAGATTTGTACCCACTAAAAATAATAATGGAATATCGTATTTTCTTGATTTTATTAGTTGTATATACAATGCACCTTTCTCAAGCGATGAATTCCGTGTTGTATTTAGGGTGAGGTGAGCTCATGAGTCTCACAACAACACTGATCGATCGTATGGCTCTAGGTAAACAGCCGAAGTTTAGGTTATTCTGGGGTTAACAGGTCCTATAAGAGTTTAAGGTCATCTGTGCCAATCACCTCCCAAATTACCTGCCTGTGCACTGGGGTACAACATACTTGTTACTTAGATGGGTAAAAGAGTGTGTATAGCATATATATGGTGATTAGATGTTTTGATTTCTGACTAAACGATAACTTTTTTCGAAATCGCAACTGGCTACATAACTTTGATGAGTTTTGTGATTATTATGAGCTGACTCGGTCACAGAACTTTGAATTCCCGGGGTAAATAGAGATAAGATCACGTGAAAATAATCGGAATGTTTGAATCTCGATCATCGACAGGGAATTCATTTTCAACCGTATTAAAGGTGATTTGGTTTCGTGGTTTAAAGGATAGATCACATGTACGTTCAAATCGACCTGAAGTTCCTTAACAGTTCCAATGATCACCTCTTGATTTCGGATTTCACTCAGTGTACACCGCGTAGAACAGCTCTGAGAGTACACCTAGATTACTGGACTGCAAAATAATTCCATAGTAATCAGCACACAAATATAACAGTTCAAATTTGTACTATAAAATCGAATTATGGATTACCGATCACTGATTGCTAATAATCATAGTTTTCCTGTATTGCATAGGAGTTCAAAATGAAAAAAGGGAAGTGAGTAGGCAAGAATGAAGTGGCGCTATATCCGTTTTAATCTTCCGAATCTATCGTTAGTGTTCTTGGTGGGTTCCGTTTCAATGAAATCAATCACAGAATTTTCACGAGGCATATTAAATGTTTGGTTCTGGCCATTTAAAAAACTACTGGTGCACGAGATTATCCGTTTTATTCGTTGCTAGATGAGGGAAAAAACATTGTTCATGATGAGAACATCTTCGTGTACCGGAAGTGGTACAACGGTTTTTCTTTTAGTTACATCCCAGTTTCACGGAGTTACTTGATGTCAAACCGCGTTCCCCACAAGAGAATCACGAGGCAGATAGTCTACGTCAAAGTGGAATTTGAGTCAATGGGATAGCCGCATTTTCTCAGTAGGGGAAAATAACGAGAGAACATAACAAGTGTGTGGTCACCGAATCCACCTTGAATGTGAGTTAAATGCGGGATGATTTTAAGCTTAAAAATACCTAATCCTAATACAGACTGTCAGCGACACCTTACATTGAGATACCTTGGGGAAAACCGCACATAATATTCTTTTAGGCAATTCAAAAAGGAAAGATTTGTTTATACGCATCAATTTTGATAGTAATAAAGACGTTTTCAAAAAACCTTTCTCCATAAGTATGCATCAATCAATGACACTGATAAATAACTGTCCACCTCAGGTGATGGTACTTTTAAAATATCTTACGTTTAACATGATGCATACATGGTAACATTTAAAAAGAAAATCCGTCTAACCCTTTTGGAAGAGAAATGAAAAGGCTAATTTACTTCGGATAACACGTTATTTTGATCTATAGAACCGTTCAAAGGGATTTCGAATGGTGACAAAACGGCCCATCCAAGAGCAAATCAGTATCATCTAACTTTAAAAGTACTTCACTTCTACCCTCAGAGTGCACTATCCTTTACACAGTGCTCTGAGTCCTCCCATTTTTATCATTGAAAAAAACTTTTGGAGTAAATATGGACATCAGTTCGTGTACCCAGTAGCCGCCGGAAAAGCCACTTAGTCCAAGGATACGAGAAGTTTATAGGCCCTACTTTCGTGAAAAATGTCAGATATTGTGTGTGAACATTTTACACCGTTCAAGTTTTTCATGGAATGTCACTGGAATCATATCACTGTAATTATCCGTGGCCATTCTGGAGTTCCCGTGTCCTGCATTGATGTGATCATTCACTTATTTACGACAAGCATGAGAACCTGCGGTGATGGATAATGCATATATACTTTCAGCACTTCAGCTTGCACGGAGAAAGAGNCTTAACATTAACCTTCTGTGATTAGCGCCAACTGTGCACGGCAGGGCAGTCAATGAGATAAGTTGTCTTGATCCTTGATGATGATGTTGAGGTTATAAACTTGCACAAGAATGAAGATCCCAAGTAGAGGAATATACCTCAATTCGCCATTATTTGAGTGTTAGTTATAAAATGAAGCATAGCGAGTTCAACCTGAACAATTGCTATTTGTCAGAATTGCGCCAAAACCAGAATGTTGGACCGTGTCCCTGGAACGATGGTTTTCAGACGTATCAAGGGAACACAAATGGCATTGCCTGGAACACTTTCCTACTCTGTACAATTGTGATCTGAACCCCATTTAACTGAAGCATGATGAGATTAAACTCTACCGCTACCTTTGTTTATTAGACACACCTTGGAGGGCAAAGGCGATCCGCCGAAGAGAGTTTGAAAAGTCCATAAGGGAATGATTGGTTCATTCATATGGAGCGCCACTGAGGATATGCTTTAAAAATTCTTCTTCACGGGGACAGGAGTGCTTTGGAACCATAAATGTTTAATGTTGTTAGAAATCGATCGTCGCACTCCATGATAAACTTGAACCACTAAGGACATTTTGTTCTCGGAATCCGATATTTGCATGCCAAATTTAATCAGCTCTTGGTTTCTGAGTTCACAATCTATTGCCATGCAAATAAACAGGATGCAGGGCATCGAATGACTTTGCTTTCAGCGGGAATTACCTTGGAAGCTTAAGTAGTCAATGGTAAATTGTTCAGGTGATCACTCACGGTTTATTTCACAGAAGAAAATACCATCAGTCCACTTTATTCGGCACCACCAATGTGAGCATTTGCACTCTAATATTGCTCAGAAGTGATATCCCAAGTAGAAAAGGTTGACAAAAAGCCAGCTATGTACCGGATACGACAATCTGGAAAGCAGCTGCTGATGGATTCGTCTTGGTGAAGTGCACTGCTGCCTAATTCCAAACTCAATGAGAACAATTATCCTAGAGGAACCACTAAGAAACTAGGTGTTTTAAATATGAATTTCTAAGTATCTCTCTCAGGAATGAATGCTTCTGTGGAGAGAACAATTTTGGTCGATCTCGACGTTATTCATTCGAGAAAGGAGTATTAAATCTGACTAAGAGAGTGCGCAACATACCGAATAAAAATGAAACGCAACATAGTCCAAAGAGATTGTAGACAGTTTTAGATCTTGGGTAGAAATATGTAATCGATCCGGTATATTCATTCGGGTAGGTTGTTTTTGATTTCCCCGAAAGATTAAGTATGATCGGGATTGGATTTCTTGGGTTGTTGCTAGTGGACCTACCTTTGCACTTCGTGAAATATTCTTATGTGACTTAGCACCGAAAATAGTCACTGGTAAGAAATCCCTACTGACTGTCGTCAAGTGGTAGGCAATTTTCCCCCGAAAAAGTGAAGACGGGCAGCCAGCAGCCCTGGCACAACTTCTTTGGTGAACCATACGGTTCACCAAAGAGAGCTTGCAAAAACCGAACTCAAACCAATCCAGAGAAGCCTCGCAAAATAACCCACACATTCCTGGTTGGAGCGACAGTCATCGGCTTGTCCAACATCAAGGTGTACATTTTAAGCTTGGCCTCATTCAAACGAAGTATGATGCGATAAACTGGATTCAAAAAGAAATGTAGTTTTCAAGCTTATCCCCTATGTCTTCAGAGTTGGGCTTGGGTTAACTGAAGGAACCGGTTGTCAAACCAACTTTGGCCTGGAAAAACCTATCAGTATTCTGCGCACGAGAAAAACAGAGTGCATTCATTTTTAAATATACATTTTCGGCCGCATTCACTACCCTAATTCAAAGAACATCGCCAGTTGTTAATGAATTGGACAGGCGAACAAAAATATCATTAGCTATGAAANCATAGTGGGAGCTGTATTTGTTACTACAATATAAAGATTAAATAAGAATCAATTCAAGGGGTATCAGCGTTAGTATCATGATGTCGTTGCTATCGATCGGTCACTAAAGCAACTGTCAACGCACTTTCATGGTATGCACCAAAAATCGAATTTCAATAAATTGAAATCAGATGGAAGGTTTTCAACCGGTTTTCTGACTCTCGCTGTCTGATGTGGGCACAACACAAAAACGTGTATGGTCAAATCCAATAAATACACAAAACTTTCCATAGTATATTCAAAGCTTCTGATTCAATACCAGCAAATGATTATTTTGTACTAAGTTGTTCTTTAACGGTTATTGACGGAAGGAGACGGCCCTTTAACGCACAAAAGGAAAAGAGTATTTCTTGTTGGTCAAAATAAAGCAATTCATAAAGGAAATGGAGTCAGTCATCGATACCTTCATCCTGTGACCTTGTTCATTATAGGTGAGCTAAAGGATCACACCCGCCCAGTGCAGCTATCGTTTATCACAAGGTGCTTTCATCGTTAATTGTCAAGACAACAGGAGCACCGGTACACAAACAAACGTTGCTATCTCAATCGAAAGACCCGTAGTGAATAAATGAACACTCACGTGAACGTTTCAACAAAGTCTCCATAATACGCAAGTCGTGTGAGAAACAGGGACCACAGACCAACCCGGAGCGGTCGCGTGACCGGTTAGAACATATCACGTGGTATATAGCTAAGGAGAAGGGAACTGAAACAATCCGCTTGCTAGGAACTCATGCCTCATTGATTACTACGAAACTGAATTACACTGTAATCGCTTTCATGCACTATCGTAGAAGTTTCTTCACGTCCCAGGTCAGAAAAGAAAAATGTCATTTAGTTGGACTTGAGGTTTCCCGCTTTCATTCTCGACAGGTTGGTCTTGGCATTGGTTATCTGATCGAGTGCTGATAAGGCAACATTAAAAAGTAAGTAATCCAACGATAGTTTTGCGGTTTTGAGGAATGAATCTAACACTATATACTCCTGGTGAGCACATATGTGAGTCACCAATAGTTTTGCGACAGCATACGACGAATTGGTCCGCATTCTGGAGTTGCGCCGTCAGGTCGATCGTTTGTGTTGCCTGTGATTACCACGATAGGGTTCACGGTACTAAAGGATAGCGCAGTATTTTAATACTCTTGTTGTCGTGCTCTGATTTTCCTGAATTTATGGAATTACCCATTTTAGTGAAATGTTGAATGCAGATCATAAAATAGAGCACCGAAGTTCAATTAAGCTTTCATAGCCCATTTAGATCTGGGCAAATATAAGCAAACTAGAGGATGAACAAAACTGTTCCCTCCGACAACCCACTCACTATTTCCATCAGCTTGATGGAATGCTCAGAACAGCGAAGGTAACTTACTGTCGAATAACGTACAGCAATCGTTCACGACTTTCTAAGCGAACCGTAGTCTAAAATGATTATATTCAAGTCACTTGGGGTTCGAATCTTTCCCCAGAGGACAAAAATTGCAAGGAATGTGAGAAACGTTGTCGAATGTTTTCAGAGACCCTGATGTATCCTGGGAACACTTACGATTTTGAAAACCTCACTTTTGTTTTACATTGAGTCCGTTACAAACATGTTCACGCAATCTATCGCTGCACAACGGCGCTCACATCACTGCAGATTCGATTATCCTGTACAAAAGAACACGTCTACCTGTTGGGCTCATTAAACAACTCGAGGGTGTCACTATTCGTCAAATCACACGTGTTTAGAGCATCATATGGGGATCCAACAGCTCACTGATTCTGGGTTAGAGTTCGGTTGGTCAAGTCTCACCGTGCAGCTTGACATCTCAATAGGATAAGTAAGTGTTATTCACCTCCATGAGCGCAGCACATCATCACCGACTAACAAACCCGCCAAGAACAGAAACAATCTGCTTTATCTATCACCTTAAACCTTAAAACGTGGTCGCAGATTCTTAACGCAAAGTCGAAAAGCAGAGAGCGTCTGAAAACAACAATCAATCGGGTTAGAGCTCAGATTAGATGCCGTAGAAAGCTAACACCCGTCAAAGACACAAAACAAGTACGAGAAATATTGTGGCCGAAACTAGGCAGATTTGAACTTGGGGTTACAGAAGGTAATCGATTTAATCGTTTAAACATTCAGTAATGGTAATCTTCCGTTTGTATTCTTTCCTTTGGTATGATCTTGTTTTCTTCATCGAACTGCCAAAATAGTTTCGGCCGCAAATAGACAAAGGGAGCAAAACAACAAAATCAAGAACAAAATAAATGGGGTTTATGCTCTTTCAATTCCGTTAAAAGCTATAAATGACGAATCACTGCCTGGATTCGGGGAACCGATAGAAAATGATATATAATGATTTCAACCACTGAGTTCCCAGGCTCACGGAAACACGACTTTACTGCCAGTCACACTCTCATTACAATAGCTGTTAACAAATATGCTCATCCGATTTTGGGATATTTTAACTCTCAAACAAGATATGGAAAATCGTTTGCTGCCGTATTGAACAAGTAGAACTGTAGTGAAATCCACCCGGTTCCAAAGCTTGTGATTTGCAGCTGCTGTCCCATCTGGTGCAAGTCTATCTAGAAAGAAATGCTCCAAAAACCGTGTTTTTTTGGATTATTCGTTCGGTTGCCGGTTCGTCAGCACTCGTCAAGACGGATTTTCTATGGATTGGTTTTCAACCTTCACGTCTATCAGAAATACAGTTTATCTATCAAGTAAACTTACGGTATGTACATTCTGTCACTATAATCTCCTCGCAATTTGATGCTATCTAAAGAAAACACAGAAGAAAATTTTTCGTCATACTGATAACCAGGAATATTAGTAATTATTCCTACAACCGCCATAAACCAACGGGCTTTTACATCGCACGCGTGGGCGCATTCCAGTGTTTACCATTTTGCCTGGTCATTGAAACGTATAACTGGGTCGCGCAATCCAAAGTTATCGTTCATCTATCTGATGAAGAATGCTTCTTGCAAATGACAGTGTACGCCTCGTGCACCACTTAGGTCCAGTGACTGACTGATTGGTAGAATGCAATCCCCCAAAACACCAGAGGCGATAAATCAGCAAGCATTACATGCAATGAGAAACCCAGATTAAGGGGTCAAAATCAACCAAGCATGGAAAAGGGAACGTCGGAAATGGAAATCCGCGATGTGACCTCCCGCAAAAACTATACATGGATAGCACAATTAGTGGCGAAGATACATCGAGTCAAAGCCGTTCAGCACAGAGGATCGTCATTCTTTTACACAGATTACCCTTGGCCATAGATTTGTTCTCAGTTCAGTTCAGTTTTTATAACCATGCACTTTCGTGCGCCGGTTTTGGTTCCTGTTTTTTGGTGCCCCATTTGGATGAAAGAGCAGAATGAAGATTGGTATGTTGAAAGCAAATTCAAGCGGAAGAGGGAGAATTCATATAGAGTGGTGTTAGGAGAATAAGGAGTGGATGCATGAGCGCCACTGTTCGCGATACCCAGCCATATCACTCAGTGTCTCTAACAATCGGGAACCATCATCTCGGGGTCCTTAACCACGGAGCCTAACGGGGCTTGTGACCTAGTCTACTGGGTAGGGTTTTCATACCCTCACACCAGGTCTTCGGTAGACTATCCTTGATCCTTTTCTAACCGCAACCTGCCTAATCAAACATCGCTCACCGGGGCAACCTACCTGGTGACATGCGTAAAACATGCCCTAACCAACGTAATCTATGGAGGTCGATCACTTGCTCTAGTGGACGACCGCGACTGTTTAAGACTCTACGCCTAACCTCAGCATTACTCGTCCGGTTACCCCACCAGAATCGTGTAATGCGACGTAGACAGCGGTGTTCGAACACCGACAGTCTATTTAGTCCTGTTCCCGTGGTGGCCAACTCCCTTCACCGTAGAGCAGGACTGGCCGAAATGCCGAAGCATATACTCGACCCTTCCCAGACAACCGGATATCACGACGGCGCCATGTCTCAGGTCGGCAAATGCCAACGAGCCTTTTGTATGCACGCCGACACTTCATCTGTAATGCGTCCGTCAGGTGAGATATAGTTGACCAGATAGCATCACCTCTAATACTTCAGCGGTCAGTGCTAGGTTGGAGCCTGAACCAAACCATTCTTGGAGCAAAAATTTACATTTTGAAGGTGTAAAATGCATACCGAACATGGATACCAGAAAAGCTTGTAACTGACTTGCATCTTCATCTAGTAGCACAATGCCATCTGCACACCCTAGATCAAACAAGCTGCCATCTGTGAGTAATTTGATCCCGCTAGTCTCGCACAAGGATAGGGCTGTTTCAAGAATGAAATCTGTCAGGAAGTTAAATAGAAATGGAGAGAAAGGGCGAACCTATCGAACACCACTTTCCGTGGTGAACTCGGGCGAAAAAGTGCTGTAAGCCCGACTCTACTTGGGCTATTATTGTGGAGGGATTGTGTTATTGAAATTAACTTCTCGGGCACACTTCAGGAAACGGCAGCACCAGAATTTAGAGCGGTCGACTGAGTCGAAAGCCGCTTTCCAATCGACAAAAATAGAGATGGTGGGTCTACGAAAGGAGTGTCTGCGTTCTAGAACTTGACGAAGAGTGAAGATGTAGACGATACAACCTCGCCCAGGTGTAAAACCAGCCTGGTTCTCACGCGTACACCGTTCGCGTGCAGCAGAAAATCGACCGAGTATGATACCGGCGAGAAGTTTAGAAGCAATGTTGAATAAGCTAATTCCTCTGTGGTTTTCACAAGAGGATCTGTCCGCTTTCTAGTAAATCTGTATGATCACCGATTCACACCATTCAATTGAAGCCTCCTCCCTCTTCCACTCTGAGTCCAGGAGATTTTTAACTCCAAAACCAAGACTGGACCTCCATCCTTAAAACCGATGGGGACAGCCCATCCGGGCCGGAAGCTTTATGTCGTTTGAAATAACTTATTTCTCGGGTAACCTCCATTTCAGGCGGAGGACTGATGTCAGCTGGTAGTATTTGCACAGTTAAATCAGAGACACAGCATACATTTAAATGGACGGTTTCAAGGGTTCTAGTTAAGGCAGCTTATTGGCCGACCTGGTAGT
>UZAN01052258.1:0-12417 GCA_900618425.1 Echinostoma caproni
TCTCCATACTTATTTTCTACGTATATTAGTGACTTGTCTGCTTGTGCCCCTGCTTCTCTCTTCAAATATGCTGATGATGTGGTCTTGTGTCAGGCCATTTCCGACTTTTCTGGTCTTTCACAATTTTCCGACAATTTGGGTAATATCCAACAGTTTTCCACTACATCTGGTCTATCTCTTAACCCATCCAAATGTTTCGAGTGTCTCTTTACATTATCCCGCTCTACTGTCCCAAGTGAACCGGTATCCATTGGCTCCGAACCAGTATCCCGAGTAAATTGTATCAAATACCTGGGAGTTTCTATTGATTCTAATCTTCACTGGACCTCTCACGTTCAACACATCGTCAATAAGCTCCGACGACTTTCTTTTCATATCCGCAAGCTTCGCGAGTTTCGTATCCAACAATCAATCATTTCTAAATTTGTATACCAGTGTGTCCTCCCCGTTTTACTCTACTGTTCACCAGTTATTTTCCCCAACCTCCTAAAGAAGGATTTTAATTTGCTTCGACGTGGAATAACCATTATTAGTCATGTCTCTTCAATCCCGCTAAAGGAGTTGGTAACTAACCTATGCAAACGTCATTTGAATGCATGTGAAAAGTTTGCACATAAGATTCTCATGGACTCCACACATCCATTACATGCAGATTTAACTTCCTGTCGTTCCCACCCTTCCACAAGATCACAATATCGTTGTGTTCCCTCTCGAATAAACATTTATCGTAACTCCACAGTACCCTCATTAGCACATATTCTTGTTAACAAAGAGCAGGTTTTCACAGACTTTGTTAACAGTTTTCGGATTTAAGTTCCGTTTCCTTTCCATTGTAATTGTTTTTTATATATATTTTTCCCCCTTACCCCAAACTGTGTACTTTTAACTGAAATCGAGGCTTCATGCCTGCAGAAGTTATCACAATACAATACAATACAATGAACTAAGAAAAGAGTATGCTGCTCGGTATGCACGGAATCCAACGAAAGGTTTTCGGAGCTGTGCGGCTCCACAGGATACCCTATTTTGAAAAGCTAGTAAATACCGTGGATAACCAATCCACCATAGTGTGGCGTTTTCTTTTTCAGCTTGAATGACACCTAAATCATTATTTCTGTTTTGTTGTCCATGGAGCAAACATTGTTAGGACCCATTTGTGTCTAGTTTGGTTAATGATTACGGACAAAATCGCTGCAGTCAAAACAAGTCTAGGTAATTGAAAATGTTTTGAACTGAAATATCGATGAACGAAGAGGCCCAAATAGACCTCGTAGTATCCACAAACACGAAAAGCTTGAATGTCGTAAAAGTCGTTTGTGAATGCTCCATGACTATTGCCGAAGTAGCGGATTGTGTCTGTGTGCATACGCGATAACACCGTCGATGATTCCATGTAAATACAAGCTTGTGGCTTTCGTGACCGTCAAGGTCTTAACATTCATAAACGAGTGTTAGTCATTTGGTCCTATGATACTCACTTAATGCTCACATTTTATCAAAACGGGTATATGATCACTAACGTAAGGACCGCTCTGAGAAGTAGTAGGCCATTTCACTAATCCGGACGAATTTTTAAAGACCTCCTCACGTACTGGAAAATATAACTCTCGTTTCAGTCACACGTATGGACCTAAGAACTTTTAAATATTTTGTATACGATCAAAACTTTTCAAAACAACTGTTTAGTTACCTGTGAAAAGTTTTGATTGATCTAGAGAAAATTCGAAGTAGTGGTTATGGCAACATCTTAGCTAGCATAAAAGTAAAATAAACTGTGTAGTTTAATCTGCTGCCAAGTATTTCACCAGCTGAGAATCCGTTTTACACAAACAAATGCAAAATCAGTGGAAAATCTAGTTTTGAGCAAACCCACCAATCGGATAGTAAGCAATACGTGCAAACTATCCAAAACATGCAACCGATGCATTCCGATCCATTGAGGAATAAATGTAGATTAGCAAAACGCGCAAGAGGTCACCCGAAAAATCTTAGAAAAAGGAAAACGCAGTTCGGTACCAATTTAATGCCCAAAAATTGAGATCCCTTTTTAAATCAATGGCTTTAAGTGGAAAAATCAAACGAAATTTCAAACAAATGAAGAAGAGTTGGGTGTTCTAACTCGAAGCCTGGACTACAGTTTAAGACACAAATCGAGAAATGAAATAGGGGCTTTTACAAAACTGTAATGGCTCTTTATTGTTTGCATTAAACCAAAGAAGAATAAGAACCGTTTAAGTCGAGGAAACTTCGATCCCATAATATATACTTTGTGGAAGAAATTTCAAATCACAGTTTATTTAGGGGTCATTTCGTCTTCGGGCTCGATATGGGATTCACGAAGATTACATAATTGTGAATCATGTCATCCAATCATTGGGAATAGTCGGAATATCGGGTGTATATGGTGGGCGAGAGGAGTTTGAGCGCCTGCCAAAATTAATTTGGGCACAGAAAGGGAGTGTGTGCATACGAATGCCTACCTCGCCTGCTGCCGCGGGCATTCGAGAATGAACCTCGGCCACAATCACAATGGATAGATTTCAGTTAGATGTAAAAGCACTGCACTAGTGAGTGAATTAATCGTTCCTGTGTTGAGCCATGCGGGTACTGTTTATGGATTTTTCGGACAGACGTATAACCACACAGCCTTTGTAGGCTGTTGCAGAGGAACACGCAAATGCGAACACAAAAAATGAGACCGATGTCTGAAATGAAACTAAATTTTGAGGTTAAACGGACTCATTCCTATGAGGAAAGAAAAATTCGCGGCCTTCTTCTGGTCTTCAGTAAAACCAATGCATGGAAAATTAAGAACAGGATAAAAAAACTGGGGTAAAACATGTGTTTATTTTCCAGACAGCATATGGCATGCGATTTGCTCCTTCTGACTGGCATAATCGAATGAGGGTTCTAAAACCCTCTTGATTCTGCGGGTGACCACAACAATGCAAAGATGCAGACGATATATAGTTGACTGGTAGCTAGGCCGCAGCGATCACAGCTTTGCCATGAGGTGAAGTGAGAAAAGAGTTTTAGGAGTACAGGAATTACGCCAGATCGTTTAGGCGACTAAGTAAAATTTGTGATGGCTTTGGCAGCTGACGACTGAGTTTTAGTTTGTGTCGTGTTCATGTCACACTGGTCAACTCAGTTCCTGCTACATAGCCATTGTCATCCGCTTTGTTTTTACACACCGGTTCTTCTGCGTTGTTGTTACAACGTTACTGTGTGATTACCATGACACCAAGCAAGAAATTACCTAGACAGTTCATGAAAAGCCCTAAACTCTCCATTTATCCCGGACGTAGCTGAAGTTGGAAAATCAACCAGAAACAAACAAAGGAGGACTCATAGAAAATCTCGCAGACAGTGGACGAAATATCAAGGTGGATGGAGAGTAGCGCTGAGTCCAAGAGGTTTGTCACGTGTTTCACAAGCACTCGGGATGTCACCTCGGCTGATGATTAGACTTTTTTCAAGCTCGGCGAACAGACGAAAGTGAATTCAGTTCACCGGAACTACGAGAACCGCCTTTCAACCGATTTTCACGAAATTACTTGATTTTATTCGCCATATGGAATATTCAAAATTAGACATAATCCTATTACAGAAGACCTGGCTACCTGAGATATTGAGACAAATGGATCGACACAGTTAACGGTAACCCATGATATCCATTTGACCGTTCAACAAATTATCGGAAGCATGACGGCGGCCTAGTGGTTTATATCAATAACAACTGGTGTCAGCATGTGAAGCAGTTATTTAAAGTCAAGTTAAATCAGTAGTAGCTTTATGCACCCGGATGGGTGTATTTTCAGCAATTACATCATATTTGTGGATTTAAAAAATCATTACATAATGAAACTGAAAGCAATGAGATGTTTGTCAATGAAGCAAGCGGTTGCGCAGTTCTGTGGAAATTTTGTCCTTGTCTATAGGTAGACGTGCTGGATATGGCAGAACAGAATTACGCTAAGCACAGGTACGTGCAAATAAAAGTTTAAATCTTGAGCGCGTGAATGATGTGGATACAGCTTTTGAAAATTCATTGTGTAATGAGTGGTGAGTATCTGGAAGTATTTTGGCGGTGAAACTTTCACATGTTTGTAGGTGTCTGTGATAGAATCGGCGAGTTTATCCCTGGTAATGCCACTACATTTAAAGATTTGTTTCAGAGATCTCGCCAGTAAATAAAAGTCTTTGTTCAACATACCGTGAAAAATTACTGGAGAGCAATACAACCAGTGGAGTAGCATGCATGTATTCACAAATCTAACAATCAGCTTGTGGGGAACAGAAAGTAATCTCAATCGGAGTGAGAAATATGAAAGTTTTCTAACTTTACAGAATGTGTTTTGAACGTGCAGTGACTATGATAAATTATGTTCTAGGGTGACGCCCAGGTATTTTACTATTTTTGATTTCGGTAGGGGTTCCTGATTTGCAGAGATGGTGGGGAACCTATCTGTAAGGGCTGAATATGGTACATTGGCTAAGAGGGAAAACACAAAATCCTGGCATTTAGAGGTATTCAATGAGAGGGGACGGGACAAGGACCAAGTGACAACGTCGTTCAGCTTGCTTTCAATTTCTGAAGCCTCAGGGGTGGATGCTTTACAACCTATAACGACATCATCAGCGTATTTACAGCCAATGAATGCCTGAGGAATGGGAAACTGTTTGACATACATAGAAAAGAAAATTTGGGAAAATATTGCTTCTTCTAGAACACCAGAAGAAAGTGGGCGAGTAGAGGACTTTTTGCTGTTGAGACATGTAAACTGCCTTCTATCCGTGAAATAATCACAGATCAGTCTGCTAACGTTTGAATTTACACCACTTTCAGTAATCAGGCTGAGCAATACTAATCGATCAAGACTGCCGAAAGCGTTTTTGTAGTCTAAGAACATTCTGACGGTCTTACTTTTGTTATCTGGTGCCGAGAATATTGAATGAGTGAGATATGCAACGGCACCAAGTGTTGACCGCGATGAGCGATATGCAAATTGATATATATCGTCTTCGTCAGACTCACTGGCAACCCACGGTAATAAGCATCTCTCAAATAATTTGAGCATGACTGACGTGCAGGCGATGAGACGATATTTCCCAGGTTCCTTTTTTGGAACGGGAGTTATCTTGGTCAGTCTCCAAATATAAGGGATTTTCCCGCTTGTAAGACAGTCATTGAATATTTTTGACAATGGGACTGAAAGGGTACCCGCACGCACTTTGAGTACTACCGGTGATAGTTCATCAGGGCCGGATGCTTTATTCAACTTAGTTTTCAGTAGCTGTTTCAGGACTAGGGCGGGTTCGATAGCTGGTGTTGGCATAGAGCTGACTAAGTCTGGCAGGGCAGTGCACCGTGAAATTGGACTAAACTCAGAATTTAGTCTTTTAACGTCGACAGTTGCTCAATACAGTGGTTATATATTTGTCTTTGTACAGTAGCGATCGATTGTCTTAGCCAACACCTGTTTTTCCCCTCTTTATGCGTCAGATGCATTGCGTCTGTTTTCAGATACTTATTCTGAAGCTTTATGGATTCACCTTGATCTCTCTTTGTGCCTCATCTGTGATGTCCTCAAATGTGCTGACATCAGCTGTTTTATTGTTTTCGATTTTACAAGCCCAGTAAACAATATAACACTTTGTGTGCTCGTTGGGGCGCGTTTGGTCTATAAAATTGGCCTATTTTCGCTATCTACCAGCTTTCCTTTTGGGTATCCAAACTATATCGTTTTTTAAATTACCCTGGTAGCAAATTCAATCATAAAACTTTAACTCTAAGTCGCGACATCAAAGAAGGAAATATCACTGGAACGCGAGTAACCGAGATAAACTCAGTCCATCAGACAAACTTTCTGTGGGCACCTAACACAGTGGTTAAACATTTGTTGCAACATCGGCCATGGAAGATACTGTGTATTTGATGTGATCCCATTTCGCCTGCTCATTTCAACTAGGTACATCGATTCAAGGAGTAAGCAAACAAAGGCAAAGAGATTCAAACTTATCGCTCGCCGCCCAGGTCGAGCTACATAGACTGAGTGGAATCTACAATCACACAACACCCCTGCTGGAAGATCTAAAACAACATCAAACTATTGGGTGGTCAGTCTTCCACCGTGTTTTGAACTACAGTAGACGTTGAAGAGCTAAACCGGAAATTTATTGAGAGAACCAGTAACCGGGAGAATGGGCCGTCCATCAATAGCACAATCATCTAACCAAGCTTTAAAAAATACCCTCACTAGTCAGTAAAAGGATGTTCTGAAGTAACTGTTGATCCTGAAATCCAGTAACTCACCCGGTGCCGATGGGCTAGACGCTACCATCCATAAGAAGTATGCTTACAAACCTGTACCAGTGCTCACAGTTCGATTTAACCAGTGCTTGAAAAACTGAGCTCTAACTGATAGTCTTAGTTGATGTGTAGTTTGCTTTTCAGTGTGATATCAAATACAATCACAGGCTACTTCACAAATGGTTTATCGTTCGTATGTTGGTAACGGTACAAAACTGAATTTGTAATCTCTTTAAATGCGTAGACACGATAATCTTACTTCTTGGAGGAAAACATTCGGCAAACAATTTTAAAATTCCATTCCATAGCAAACATTCGTGGCGGTTAACCATCCTTAAATGCTAGGTATCTTGGTGTGTTAACTGGCCGCTATTTTTGGGCTCACGAAGTTAGCTCGCTTTTAGGAGATCATAAAATTATCACTTTAAGTCCTATACTTGAAAGCCTTATCCGTTTATCGCTTCGTGATCCGTCCTGTTTCTTTCATCTTGTATTTTGCCCCTTAGGTTGTAAAGGTCCGTTAGATTTCTTCCAGGGATACTCAAGAACAACTTTAAGCTGCTTTTCAGCGTTGTAACACATCTATCTAGAGGTAGCGGTATGTTCCGTGAAAATCTCTCACTGCATCATCTTACCAAACACAAACTTACATCAGGATAATGGAAAATCTCCTACATGCATTGCACGCAGGTCTTATGTAGTGTATCCTCTTGTTCCGCCAGATACAACTATTACTATAGATCTACTCGCAACACCGCTTACCTGTCTTCTCTAGTGAATATTTCTACGGATTTCTTATTACCCGGAAAGCGTCGCTTCTGAGCTGAACGCGTTCGGGTCGGAAATCACGTTTGTTTTGTCCTTGCTTTCTACAATTCTGGGATCGTTGTACTTACTTAATGCATTCTACTTCTGCTATGCAGCTGTTGATTACTCATCTTTCGGGTGTATAAAGCATACTATTGATTGATTGGATGACAGTGAAGAAGCAGACCCAAATCACAATATGTTAATGCAGTTGTTCAGTCAAACAGAACAAACTATTGCGAAATGAGAAAAGACATCGGTTTGACGAGGCCAACGGGTTCGGTGCGGGGTAAAATGGAACTGCGGCTGTAAAACCAAAAATGAGAGTAGATGTACAGTCTTCAGTACTACCGGTACCACGCGCTGACCCCAGAAATAGAAGATAGAAATTAACTGCACAAAAATCATGCGTGACCAACACAAGTGCACTGACTTCGAGCAATCTTTAACCGTTGAAGATGTATTGAAATCACGATTTTATTTCAACAAAATCAATTATGTTATTGATTTCTGGAATGTAGATGGACGATACATCCTTTACGATACAGCTCATTGTTGCATAGACTGGAAGGATGTTACCTTAGGTAGAGTAATTGGATTTAGATTTATCGTATCATACAGGCATTTCAATCGACATGGTTCTGAAAGATCGATTTAATACTGAAACTGCTACCAATTTGTTGGTTTGCTGTCGGTATGTAGAAGAAATGAGATTTTGCAGAGCAAAATATCCACAAACAAAGAGATTCATAGACGGAAAATAATCAGCTGACGCAGATAAAAAAACCAATCACCCCAGCCAGCGCACACATTTTAGAAACCTCGATGTTTTGATGGATAACAGATCTTCCTGTGCATTCAAACATGAGATTAAGTGACACTATGTCTGTGTGCTAAAAGACTATTGACAGAAGTGTAAAATCCATATGCAAAGGCTAAGAATCACGAGTATATACTAATTACCTCTGAAGAACCTAGGTGTGGGTGGTTTTAGAACAGTTAAAGAATGTGAGATAGTTTTTAATAGAAATAGATGTTTGCAGTCAGTGATGATTCTACATTCGAACCACCAATGGTTCTAGAGGCTCAGAAATTACGTCCTTACCAGACAAAGTTCCACGGGTAGAGTCCCAATGAAGAAAAGAAATGTTCCTTACGGATTAAGAGTCCCCAAAATAACAACAGTTTCCCGTTTCTTATTGTTGTTTCTGACCTAAAGTTGAAAAAATGAATTTAAAATGCGTAAGAAAAAGGACTTAATTAGTAAACAATAGTACGAACTCCGTGTCTGTGAATACACGAGGATCATAAATATGTGTGGGCTTGAAAAATGAACAAGTCGATTTCGGTTCGATTGAAAGTGAAAATCCTAAGGGCCAGGAGATTCTTCCACCTTAAGCTAGTAACTTTAATGAAATTTGAAAAGGGTGTTGAATGTGGAAAGTAAGCAAGCAAAGCTTCGGATATATCTTTGACTTGGTCTAGCGTGGTAGCAAAATATTTTGTTGGAAAAGAATGCACCTGGTTTGTTTCAAAAATCGAAAAATATCGGACTTACATTTACTAAAGGCGTTTTGCACTGCAAAGAAAATATTTGCCTCGTTAATTGTCAATTTTTCTAATATTTCTCTCAGAATTAATACATTCCTTTTTTGAGTGAGGTGAATGGTTAACATTTAGAATGATTTTAAACCACCCTCCAGTGATCGGTACAACTGGGTCGGAACTCTACGTAACGCTTCAATTAAGAGTATTCATTGACAGAACTATTATTCAGCTTACGTGACAAAGAACTGTTTTTAACCATGAATCACTTATCGTAGTCTACTCAAGCACTCATAGAACGCTGAGCGTGAAATACCAGTGAATAATGATACTAAAATAGATCATCACATCGCAGCATAACTTTTATGTGGTTAATCTAACAATGAAGGCATACCTTTTCACTCTCCAAGATGGGGAACTCTACTTAATCCGGCGCAAGAAAAATACACATATTGAGCTGCTCTCCAGGCGAGAACAAATGTTCGTTACAAAACCCTTTCGTCCTTATCAAAATACCTATCAAAGTCACCTTTCGAAGAAACGCTATCTTCCAGGTCGCTACGTTTTCACCCTTAATCTGCCAACTATGCGAAAGGTTCTAATTGTATTCGTGGTGTTTTGATTTGCGTCATATTTGGCTTCTACATGCTCAGTTTTTTCAGAACCCAAGAGGTAACTGTTGACATGATGTTGAAAGGATGCCAACGCTCTCGTATTTGCTGCCTTTCAGTTCTGATTTTATGTGTCTGTACCGGACAATCCTTCTTTAATTTCTACGCTTATCCATGCAGACTGTGTTGAGATTCGCATCCACCACATCTACAAAAATATTTCATTTTTGTGTCCACATTTGGATCCTGAAATTGATCACTTTTATATTAATATAGCACAATAGTTTAGGAAATTTCACACATTACACATAACCCACGTGTTGCTCACAAGTAGAAAGCCATAGAGGTCCTAGACTTTCAGTTTTTAGAGCCATTTTGACTCCGCATGACGAATATGTATTCCTGAACTAATCGGTTTTCCTAAAACTCCCCAGAGTCTACAGTGCATTTGGTCGCCTTTGTCCGATGTTATTTTTTCTAGTTTGCCCTAGTTTTCCGTTGGGTTACTTTTTGGGAATGATCTACTGAGAAGTCCACCTTTTAAAAACGTTTTGTAGACGATATGTTATTCTTAGAGATGATGAACATTTTAAAACATTTTTACCAACATTCTCAGCCAGTCCATCCACACCTTTCTGTACCTCAATACTTCTCTGATGTTTCAAAACACAAAAGTTACACGGTGAATAAATCGGATATCACAACGCACAGTTTACCGAAAACTGAAATGGAATGGCCAATACCTACATCTTTTTAGCTTCTTCCCCATGGCTCACAAATTAGGACTTGTGAGCACCCTATTTCATCCGGCGAGAAACATTTGTTCTCCAAATACACTGCAGAAAGAAGGGATTTGCTTAGGAGAACAAAATATAATTTTCTTATCAATCAGAACCTTGAAAGTTTAAATATTTAACGATAAGCAATTTTGAATAAAACTATATCATGATTCTCAAGTGGCATCTTTACAAAATTATTTCTTACTTTGATTACAATAGGTAGCAACTGGTAATAGAATGAAAAGGCAATAAAATCTGTGGTCAGTATTTTATTTAATTGCCCTCTCCGCAACGAACAGGATTTAAGTGCTCCAACCTCTACATTACTTTCTCACAAGAACAATAAAACCACAGCTACTTTTGGCTAATATTTTCTTTAACACATAATAAGGTAAATGTAGTTTTTAGTAAATGATTGATTTTAGCAATTTTTGAATGTTTTTTACTTGTGATTGAAGGTAAGTAAATACTTTCCCAACTGACCCAATAATCGTATGATTCTTCTTGTTATCTTTGTTCCAAACTGAAGATAATATCGCAAATCGATAGGCTCAACCTCACGCACTCTGTATTAACAGCACACTTTAAGCTTTAATGAACTAAGCAACAGTCCTTCTTCCTCTCAAAAATCAACCTGTAATCTCTTTGGTGAGTCAATATACTACCAAACGATCCTGCAGATCAACTCCCTAGTCGGTTTGTTAGAAAAAATAATGTATTTGACACAGTCCTTTTCGATAGATATGATACAAATATCTAATTTTAAGCTACGTAATATTGACTTAGATTTATCGCGCAATTTTTGATAGAAAGAAAACAAAAAGCCAGACAATTAATGAGATCATCTCACAATGATCCCCTCTTACCGTCTCCTTCAATACCCTTGAGTCCTAAAATTCCGAACATAAAGAACACTTTCAGAGAAATGAAATCGTGTGTGAAAGAAAACCAAACGCAGTTTACATGGGACATGCAGAGACATCAATGGTTACATATGCCATTCAGGTTTGGTGCCGATCTGCACACTCAAAAGGTTAACGTGCGAATCCCATTAGAAATTTACTTATATATTCCATTAAAACTGATGAACAGCGCAAATCTGTTAATTTGTATTGGGTGTCACGAAAGGGAACTGTACTCGTTAAAAATCTAGTGGACCTGAAGCAGTTGTTGGATCTCTGATGACAGAATTTTGACTATAAAAC
Organism: Echinostoma caproni; assembly: GCA_900618425.1. Classification (NCBI taxonomy): domain Eukaryota; kingdom Metazoa; phylum Platyhelminthes; class Trematoda; order Plagiorchiida; family Echinostomatidae; genus Echinostoma; species Echinostoma caproni. The sequence goes on from UZAN01052258.1 coordinate 11,261, forward strand.
CAATCACATAGCAAAAGAGGCGACGTACATTATATTTTATGAAGTTCAGGAAATTTAATTTGGCTTATACACTTATTCAGTAACGTTCCGTTATATACCAGCTATCGTTGTTTCATGTATTGTCGTGTTATACGGCGCCTAAATTTGTGAAATGTTTCGCCAAATACAGATAGTAGTATGTTAGTTTATTTCAATTGGGGTTTGGTCGTAGTGAAACAATTCTGAAACAGTGTATCACTCACGGACAGCAGACTCTGAAGTAAATTGAAAGATGACCTGTTTCATACTTTAGAAATATCTGTTAGATTCTGTAATATTCACGGCTTCCACAGACTGATAGAAATTCACTAAATATTTTATAAATAGTAATAAATAGTTTTGTTTAGAATTGCACAAAAGTGAAAATGATTGACCCGAAATGGACTTACCTTGTAAAAAGTCTTGAAAATCATTCGTAAACAAATATATGCATCATTCTTGTAGAGCACCACTTAGCCATTATTTTTTAAAATTGTATAACGAGGAATTCGATAGATGCCACATTATAGCTTGTGTAGATGGGACTAATAAGCAGACAGGATGTTAGTCACACAAAATATCTATTTGAAAAAACCGTTCTTTCGAAAATAGCAAATTATTCACTTAGACATAATTACTGAAATAAATTATTTTTGGGTGAACACAAACACCTGTCTTTGTAAACTGTCTTAAAATCGCGTTTTGAAATAGTTAGTGAACAACGCGAAGCTCTCCTAATTTTTAAACGCAATACTGCACGCAATTGAGAGTGCGAAGTGAACCCCTCAAATCTGGAATTTTCAAACCACTACAAATTTAATCACTCTATCTACTTTTTGAATTGTATTCACTCATTTACCAATGTTTTCTTGACACCATGTACAAAAGCCAATTATTGAGAGTTATCTGGGTAAAAATCTCATGTATTACAACACTTGTTTAGGTCATTCCTGGAATTAATTTACTACTTCAAGTCGTTGCATTTTATAGCAAAGCGGAATTTAACGACGCCAGCTGAGTACAAGGGTATCCACGATTACACCACTTCCAAATGACGTCTGAAAAACAATAATATTCTTGTCATTCAACAATCGTAAGGGTGTTCGTTCAAAATGGTTTTCATACCACTTCAAAGCACT
>UZAN01052261.1:3842-17829 GCA_900618425.1 Echinostoma caproni
CTTGGATCAGGGCGATAGCCTTTTGCATCCATTGCAAAACCCAAAAATTCCAGTTCTGGTGAGCTGCACATGCATTTGGAAGCGCAAATTGACACGTTCTTTTGGGTAAACCGCTCCAGTAATTTGAGGAGTCTATCGTCATGCTCGGCCTTCGTTGTTTTTTTGTACCATTTATTATCATTCCTGTAAAACAAAACGGTTTCCATTCTCGTTTGATTCCACTTGGTTGAGTAATAACACTCCACTTATTCGTTTATCATTGTACAGTCCGCCTACTGAGGATCACGGTCAAGTATGTATACGAAATTTATTGTATCATTGTACACATTCAGATACCGTAATACACTTGATTTCACTATTGCTCGGTATTCGTTGTGTTTTAATATTGTCGGACGTTTTGATTGATCGTGGGGTTTGCGATAAAGAATCGTACAAATCTCGGGATCACGAAGATGTTTGGTTGAACAATACGCGCGTAAGACAATTTCGAAAGGGCGACTTTAACACTGGATATTAGGGAATTTGCTGGGTACTATTCGATGGTCGCTGCCAGGGACGTTGTCAAGAACAGAGGCAGTAACTTTAAAAATATTAGACATGAACATCAGATCAAGAGTGCTTGAAATCCTAGTTGGAGGCTGGGTATGTTGCACCCAGTCTCCGGTACGGGGAAGGGAAATAGAATGGTACAAACGAGTTGGGGCAGGCATTGACGGTCAACCAATTTCCGGTACGTTGAAATCTCCAGCTATCAGCTTACTATCCGAGGGAATGTTGGTAAGATACTTGAAGACATCTCTAATGCATGGGAAGGCGTTTATATCATGTCTAGGCGGTCGGTAGATACAACCGATGTAGACAATATGCGACTTGATGTCATCAGAGAGCCAAAGTGAATTCCCGAATTTCCGGATGGATTGGTGATTGAGAATTAACACTGGTAAATCGTTTTTTACATAGGTTAGACAGCCTCCCCCTCTCAGGTCAACCCGGGTGCTAGTGTATTAGTTTGTAGATGGCAAGCCAGGTTAGGTCAGGTTGTACAGGACAGTAAAGGCTTTCCACGACCTAGCGTCCAGTTTATTGCTCCAGCCGGAACCACGTGCGTCCGGAGCTCCGACTTCATGTCGACCATTCGACCACAGGCAACTTCTTCGTCTGGAACAGCCCCCCTTACTGGGTCTGTATCTGCGAAGCAGTTATTCAAAAATATGCAGTATGGAACACCCAATATCAATAGTATGTCCTTACAAAACCTCTGGATAGAAGCTGATCCAGACCCCATCTACTTGTCTTTTGAACTCATCGACTGTCCTACAGTCCAGCAGTAAAGGTGGTAGTGGGTTCCACTCATCTATAACTCTACTCGAGAAGAAGTTGTACCTAAGGTTGAGGCGGCTCCTGGGCTTCATTAGCTTCAAATGATGCCACTTGTTGACTCGATCGGTGCTCGGGTAAACAGGCTATCCGCCTCTGGCCCAGTCAGACCCTTCATTATTTTGAAGGTCTCAATGATGTCGCCTCTCAGGCGTCTTCTCCTCCTGGAGAGAAACCCTAGGGATTCTAACCACTCCTTATATGATTTACCCCTCATTCCCGCGATCATCCTAGTGGTTAATCGTTGCACCCTCTCAATGCAATTGATATCTTTCGTCAGGTAAGGCGCCCAAGCCTGCACACCGTATTCTAACTGCGGTCTAAGTATGGCCTTATTTAGTGGTACGAAACCTCAGCCTTCCTTGACTCCTTAAACTGGAACAATTGCCCCCTCGCTTTTTGTGCGGCGGCCAGGCGTTGATCACTGGGTTTTAAGTCCTCGCGGACCAAAATTCCCAGATCCAGTATTCGGTCTACTCGAGCGAAGACCGTCGATGCTGTGATCGTAGCCACTCGAACCGGAAGCCCTACGGCTTTTAGAAAATGACACTTAGTAGCGTTTAGCTCCAAGTCCCACTTCTGTGTCCACTAGGAAAACTTAGCCAGGTCAGCTTCTAGTTGATCTACGGGTCCTGAGTTCACTAGTTTGACGTCGTCGGCAAAGATTAAGGCAGGAACCGCCAGTTCGTGGACCAAGTCATTTTTAAACAGCAGAAAGAGCATCGGGCACGGAGCCCTGAGGCACTCCACTGGAGACGCTGCCGACGTTGGACAGCTCATCTCCCACCCGAAATCTATAGGACCGGTTGGTGAGGAAAGCTTCTATCAATCTAATTAGAGCTGTTGGGAGACCAACTATCCTGAGCTTTATTAATAGGAGCCGGTCATTCATCGAGCCGAAAGCTTCTTTGAACTCCAAGTAGCACACTTCTACTTCCTGACCTCTATCTGATCTACTTGTAACTTCGTCTAAGAAATAAAGAAGGTTGCACAAACACGACCTATCAAGAAAGCCTTGCTGGGCAGGGCTAATCAACCTATATCGAGTTAGGTGGGTGTCATAAATACACCAGCATTGGTGGCTCTACCTAAAATGGATCTTTTAACCGGGGACCTAAGAACGCTCCTTCTCCACTAAAGGGCTAAGCACACGTAAGCCTCTACGTATCAAAGTAGTCTCAAATAGAATTTCTGTTGCGGAAGCCCAAAAACAAAGATCAGACGGAACAAACAGGTTACAAAGAAGATAAAACAGGTCCAAAAAGGACATGATCGAGATTAAATGAAGAGAAATTATCTTCCCTTAGTGGGGTGCCAAATATCAGGGGGGGGAGTCCCATTGCACATTGCATACATAAATGCGTAGCGTGGGGGACAAATGGCCGGAGTTTATAGTAGAGACAGGGAAATGTGATGTAGCTATCACGAAAGCCTAGATTCATCCAGGTATAGATATCAAACACCTCTGCCCCTCAGCCTTCTGCGAATAACGCACCGATCGGACTGACGGCAGGATGGGTAGACAGAGTCTCATACTGGTGGCACAACATTTACACCAGGACCAAAGGCGTGCACTTACGATGTCAAGACCAAACATTCAGTTTTTATTTGCGTGGTAAGCATTGGCCCCNATTGGCCCCACGAAGGTGCTGATAGCGTTTACGGAAGCCCATAATTATCAGACAACGATGATGCGCATGCCACGAACAACAGCTAGGCACAACGGTCAGCCACTTATCCTAGGAGATTTTACCATACCGGACATAAACTGGAGAGAAGAAGTGCTCCGTTGGAATTCTCCGGCTACACGATACTAAACACGCTGCACGATGAAGCTTTCGTGCCACACGTAAACGAGGATACGCGGTGGCGCGATGGGGCAGTGGAAACGAACCCACCATATTGGACCGATGGTAACGAAAGGGACAAATAGAATAGAGAATATCCAAGTAACGGCTCCGCTGGGTAGGCGCGATCACACTCTACTCCACATTACAATGTCTTTCCGAGGCATAACCTCACTCGACAAGCTGAGGAGAAATTATGGGGGAATGAACCTTACGGAGCGTATAAGAGGTGCTAATTCGGACCACAGCTAGGAGTGAGAGGCGAGCTGGGACCTAGTGAAGTCTAAATTTCTACAGCTCGTGAATAGACATTCTCCGCTGAGAAACATCTGGAGGTACGGAAAAGCTCCGTGGTGGAAGACGCAAGTGCACAAGTCCCAGGCTAGTAAACAACGGGCGTGGGGAAGACTGATAGCGTCTTTCAGCCACCATCGGTATCTGGAGTACAACTTATGCGCAAGCACCCATTTGCGGTCTAATGGGAGCGTGGAATCGCGTACGAAACAAACCTAGTTAAGAACGCAAAATTTAATCCGAAAGCCTACTGTAATTGTGTCCAATCAAAGGGCACACTCAGAGGGGCGGCCGGAAACGCCAAAAACGAGGATGGGGATAGCGCAGAATCAAATGCGAAAAGGTTAGATATTCTACGTAGATATTTCGAAAGAACCCACAAAACTTATCGAGAGAGAAATCACCAGCCCCAATCGTGCGCCAGGGTAACGGGACGGGACGAGATTCCTCCAGCTTTCCTGTAATAGCTGACGGAGGTGCTTGCAGCATCGCTATCAGCGGTGTTTAACAAGTCCCTGCAAGATAGATGGCTTCCAGGGGACAACAAAGTGGAGAATACTGTCATCATACATAAGCGAGGAGACAGAAATCAAACAGCAAACTGTAGGCCGGTCAGTTTAACATAGATTCCGCATAAGGCACTAGAAAGGCTACTGATGGACAGGGTAGTCGCTTATGTTACGCACCACTACCAGTTACCCGCTAACCAGCACAGGTTCGCGAGAGAGATCGTGCCTCTCAAACCCTCTGGTGTTTTTGAATGAAAGCACTGAAAGATTGGGCCGGAGGGGAGGAGAGAAGTATGTCACTTGGATTTCCGAAAGATCTTTGACTCCGTGAACCACAGACTACTTCTATTGAAGTTCCGGACCTCCAAAATAGACCTCATTTGGCTTGAATGGACGGAAGACTTCCATGTTACTGTAGAAGGGGCCAAATCGGTGGAGGATAGAATAGCAAGTGGAGTCCCACACGGTTCAGTCTTGGGCTCTCTCATTTTCCTAATGTATGTCGACGACTTTCCGACGAGGCTCGAGAGCTCAGCGTTCATTTTCGCAGATGACCTGAAACTGGTGGGTTCCCCCTAAAACCACACCATGCAGAAGAATTCGGATACCCTAATGCGCTGGACCTAATACTGAGAGCTACCGCTTAACCTAGCCAAGTGTAGACATCTAATAGAGCCTGAAAGCTCGGACCCGGAACAGTGAATTAACACGGAAAAGCCAATGCAACTCCAAATAAGTGAAAAAATGAGAAACTTGGGAATTTATGTTGAGTTATTTGCCAAGAAAAGGAGCAATGCACGTAAAGCCAAAAACGCACTGTATCGGTTACTGACAACTGTTATCTCGCCAGACCCCGAAAATGTTGTTATCTCTCCATAAAATGTACATGATATTACACTTAGAATATTGCATCCGAGCATGGTCACCCTAGCGAGAGCGTGACAAAAAGGTCCTAGAAGCGATACAACATAGGATCGCAAGGTGCTTCGGGGGCTAGCCTACGCAACTGGGCTTTCAGCACCGAACCTATTTTCCCTGAAAAAGAGACGCCTAACGGGTGATCTGACAGAAGCCTTTGGGAGTATAAAGGACATACCAGATACGGGTTGGTGATAACGTAGCATTTCGTGGGCACTCATGAAAATGAACCAAAGAACGTTCCAGGCTGGAAGTTTGAGCATAGTTTCTGACAACCCGTGTGGTGAACAGCTGGAACCAACTCTAAGAAACAGTTATTATAGCAACAAATGTGATAAGCTTCAAGCGTAAAGTGGATGCCTGCTGCTGACTGTATTCCATAAGTTCGAGTGATCATTGCAAGGTAAAACATGGGTCAACCTGAGGGTCCACATTAAAGAAAACCTTATATTTTGTAACTTTCGTTTTTTCTTTTACTCATCGTCGTTGCGGTGAATGGGACCAATTTGAATTTATTGACTTGAACCCCTTGAAAAATATTGGACATACCATTTTAGGTATATTACTCGCTTTTCGCATTTTTAAACGTTTTTTCGCTTCATAAAAGTGAACTTGGGGATCCAAGTGTCTTGTATCTAACCTGGCTAGAAAGTGTTGTCCCAATTTTCGTGTTTTTGAGAAATTATATTTTATTCTGATCCGCTACAGCTTTTCCCTCTTAACACCAATTATTTACTATGCTTCTTAGCAATTTTAACTTCCAAGACCCTGATGAGGTAACACTCCCCATGTGATATATTCCATTAGACATAGATGCAGACACCTTCCGAATGTGTCTGAATGACACCACAATCGATAACTCCCTTATTGCACCAGGACTTGCGCTAAAGACAAAGGCTGAAGATATAGCTGTTATCGAAATTTATGAATAACGGCTTGAACAACAGCTCTTAATGTTTTGAGCGTCCATCCGTGAGGACGTCCATACAACAAAGGCTGCCTCGCCAGTGATAAAAATATTCAAAAAATATATCTTAGATGCAGCAAAAAAACTGACAGTAGAAGACGCTTGCACTAGGAGAGTATTATTGCGGGGCCATTTTCTTAAGGACTAACCCCATGCCCAGAATGGAAAAGCCCTCCTAGCAAACCTCACCTCACCCAAAATACCTAACTCTTTAAGGTTCACGTTAGATAATCTCAAAATACAACAAATGGATTCTGGGATTAATAATGGAATATAACCACTCCTTAGTGGTCACGGACTGTTTCAAAAACGCAGAAAATCCAGTCCAAAGATAAACCGAGGGTGGCTCAAGACAAACCCATTCACACAAGGTTGCCACAATGTTCACCGAAGGACTGACAAAAAGGCAAGAAACTTCTAAAATGGCCGTGGTAAACCTCACCCACCTTTCGATTTACGCTGACCCTCTAATCCCCTATAGATCTCTCTTCCAAATGTTCTGTCACTCTAGCTTGCAACTACCAAAATAAAAGCTTCTGTAGTAGGAAGGACGAAGAGTTTATTCTCACTTGATCGTAGCCTCATAGATCCTATTTCCAAAATGGCTAGTAAGCAAACAAAATCCGATTGCAAGGACAAAAAACAAACTCACAAACACTCTAAACAGAAAGTGTGTCGCCCAACCAAAGCAAAAATCTGTGAGAAGGGGAATCCTTGGGAGCTCACCACTTCCGACACCTCAAGTCTCTTCACTTGTACCCATAAATCTCCAGTATCACCATTTCCCTACTCCTCATTGGAGATCTGCCAGTTTCCAAAATAAACCTAGATCAATGGATCCGAAAATCATTCCATTAATGTCCCTAAACCTCGGTAAGCATCCAAAGACCATCACTTAACCTTTGCTCGTCATTACCATTATTTCTGCTTCTATTGATTCAGCAGGTGCGGGCGGTGTTGGCAGTTTGTTTTCGTAGCTTGACGCAGAGATCAGGAATGCTGGACCGTGGAGCCGATCGAGTAGTTCCTCCAGTGATTTTAAGCCTTGGGAGCAATGGTCAGCTGAAGTGTCAGCGGACTTGGCGTACCACCATTGGTGCACTTTGGTCTCTTCGTGCAATAATAACAATAATTATATTTCTCAGTTTACATCTAGAGGTGTGCAGATTGCTCATGGTCATTTCGGAAAGAGTAAAGCAGTAATGTATGCGGATAAAACATGATTGGTTACAGAGAGTTAGGATGACTATAAAAACTTTGTTAGCTGCGGTAAGGCCTATTGGAAAGTACGGTTGTTTGGGCACTTCATTGACCACTGAACAGTAACACAATTTCGGTCTAACGGTCATTGTACTGAGGTATGCGCTGTGACCAAAACCGATACCATTGACTGAATCATGCAGTCTTCTCTTTGCCACACTGATATTCTGTTAACCCCACTAATTATTATCATGCCAAAAGATTGTAATAATATTGACATCCCAGAACGGTGTAATACTGTATGCCGTCCCGTTCGCGTTTCAGGCCATTTTTTCGGAAATCTATTAACGGACAACAACTATCCGGTGAACTCGTGAGCCATACTTGAATTTAATTTTATATTGGGCATATTATCTGCATTGATAAGTTTATTGTGTCACGAACTGAAAATTATCCTGCGAATTCTCTTTCTGATTTCGTATTACAGAATGTCGTCGCGGGCAGGCCCGAAGACTCCTAAACAGACTTCAAAGGAGCCGAAGGACAGCAAGTTGCCCTGTTCCAGTTCCAGCGATTCTGAAGACATGATTGATAAAAGTTTGAGAAGATTACGCGCGAGTGATGCGCTCAATTTGAACCTCACACCGCCGTTGCCTCCAGCGGAGAAGTTCACCACGGGCAGCAATTACCCACGATGGGAATTAAAAGCGCGCGCCTATATCCGAAAGTTTCCAAGGGGTAAGCAAAAGGGTTCTTTACTGAGTCTGTTAGCGGGAGACTCAGTGAATCGCGCATTCCAGGCGAACGTCTTTCATAGCGATGACCTCAACATTATGTTTGTCCGGTTACGTGAGCTTTGGGACACAGCACTATACTTCATCGAGTACCCGACGCAATTCCTCGCGGCGCGTCAAAATATTGGCAAGACCACTGAAGCTGATACCTACTGCGTGAGGCAGCTTGTGGCTAAGGCTTATCCAGATGACACCACAGAGGGGCACGACGGTCGCGCAATAGAACAATTTATCGAAGGGGTGGCAAACGCTTCTTTAAAGAAGTTGATTACGAAACAGATAGGAAGCTTCAACGAGACAGTGCAACTTGCACGGGTGACGGAGAAACTGCAACGAATCATCCAAGGTCGTGATGCACATTGTTGGACCATTTCTCAATAGTATCCTCATCCGCGTCGAAACCCATGCGCATCGAAGCCCTATCGTCAACCAGTGAGTAGGTGCCCTTACCAGCACAACGGCGACGAATGGAAACGATTAACTTATGCCGGCCAAAGAAAGGAGTCAAACCATGCACGAATGGAGAACCAAGTGCCTCATGCAGGGGAAAAGCGGGATGATTCTAATACGGGTGAGTCTCTTGTCCCTGCAGTTTGCACGTCCCAGGATAAGATGTTTCGTATAGACATTCAAGTGCAAAGGCACTGGATTAAAGGTATGGTAGACACGGGGGCAACAAAGTCGTTGATTAGTAGCTAAATGTTGCAGGTCGTGGGTGACCCTTACATCACATCTTTTTATGGCCGATTGTGCGGGGCGAAAGGGGAGGCGATCCGCACCATTGGCACCGTTCGCTTAATGGTACAACTGGATGGTGTTACGGTTGGACATTGGCTCGTGGTTGCAGAACCGTTCTCGGAGGGCCTTATCTTGAGGGCCGATATCCTGAAGAGGCTTCGGTGCACCATAGGTATGAAGGACTCCACAGGCTAGTAAAACTAGGAAGGGAAAATCGTAACGGAGCCAACCACTGTACCGTCGTTGGTGTAGAAACCCAGACCCATGAGCTTCAGGATATCATCATGAGAGTATAACCTGAACCAGGTCGGTCTAGACGAGCGAGATAAGCAAGCTCATTACGAAGTACCGGGATGTATTTATAATGAAAGGCGAGTCATTCGGTAGGACAGAAGTAGTACAACATCGGATAGACACGGCCGCGCTGGAGCCATACGATTGAACCCCGCCGCGCACCAGGCTGTTATGTCCAGGAGTTGGAGACTATGATGAAAAAGATGCTGGCAAACCAGGTGATCCAGCCAGCAAAATTCCCCTGGGTTGCTCCTATTGCTTTGGTGTAAAAGAAAGATGAAAAACCATGCTGTGTCGATTATTGAAAGTTAAATAACGTCGCAAAGAAAGACCGTTTTCCCTTGCCAATAATGGAGGACATATTCGACCCTCTATCAGGAGCAAAATATTTCTCAACTCTTGACCTGGCGTGGAGGTACTGGCAGGCAGAGGAGAAAGATAGAGAAAAGACAGCATTCTACGTCCTGAATGGATTATATTAATTCCAGACAATGCCCTTTAGAAAACCGAATGAGCCAGCTACATTCCAGCGGCTAATAACTTCGGCGCTCAGGGAGCTGATTCCACAGCAGTGTCTTATCTACCTGGACGATGTGGTGGTACACCGAAGGACAGAGAAGAAACACTTGACGAATCTAAGAGCCACGTTTGACTGCCTTTGCAGCGTCGGTCTGAAGTTAAATCCCACCAAATGCACATTTTTCCAAAGAGTGGTCCGCTTTCTTGTCCACGTGGTCTCTGCCAAAGGTAGCCAAACTGACGACGAAAAGGTAAATATGGTGTAAAACTGGCCTCAACCTCGCAACGAGTCAGGAGTCGGCAGCTTCCTGGGACTTTATCGTACTACCGGCAGTTTGTGCCTCGAACTTCAGAGATAGACGCCACATTGTCATACCACGGAAAGGGGCTAAGTTTTACTGGACAGAGGACTGCTAATAATCGTTTTCGACTCTTCGCAAGCACCCTCAACGGCCGCGTTCTTGCACTCCGTCAATTAAGACTGGGTAATGGAAAATTCATCCCGGATACCAATGTCAGCGAATATGCGATTGGTGATGTGCTCCCTCAAATAGATGACGAGGGCAACAAAAAGGTGATCACAGCAGACTGTCAAGTCACCAGGAGAGAAATTATTGAACAACTAAGACAGAAATGCTTGCACTGATCCAGTTTTTAAAGAAGTATGGACATGAATTTTTAGGAAGGCGCTTCCTTGTCCTCACCGACCATCAACCTCTGATGTGGTTAAGAAACTTCAAATAACCTGAAGGCCAAGCGGCTTGGTGACAGGAACAAATTCAGGAGTACGACTTTTCCTGTCATTATAGAGAAGACAAAGGGAAACCTAATGCCGACACTCTCTCAAGGAGACTCTGTCGAGAGCACGGACCTCGTCCATCATGCACTCAGTTCGTGACACAAGTCAACTTTACTGAGAGAGCCAATAGAGAATGGGGACAGGTGTAGGCAAATGACCCAGATTGCCTTAATGCACAATCATCTGAAATTGGTAAGGATAAGCCGGACAGCCGAGAAGTCGCTGGTCAAAGATGGGAAACGAGGTGTTTATGGGCTATGTGGAACTATTTATTGGTGTAAGCAGATGTGATATACTTTCAATACTACTAATCCGATGAAAAGCGTGTGGTAGCCCCAAAGTCCGATAAATAAAACGCCCTGAAGTTTCTACACCAGAGCTGGGCCATGCTGGATGGACGAGTCATCCAGGTAAATGTTTTCGTGGCCGAACATCAAGGACATAAGAGCATTTCGCCGGGATTGTGTGCACTGCGATCAATTTAAGGCACCATTTCACTAGATCCAGGCCCCACTGACACCGATTAAGGCAGGATTCACGAACGACATTGTAGGTGTCGATATTGTGGGACCACTGACGCAAACCAAGCGCGGGAAATCGATTTATTCTAGCCATAGTCAATTATTTCACGAAATTTTATGAAGTGATTCCTTTGGACCGAATAGACACTGAGACAATGGCCTCGGCCGTCGTTAGGCGCTGGGTGAACTGCTGGAGCACACCATGCCAACTTCATTCTGATCAGGGTAGCAACTTTGAAAGCACCTTAGTCCAGCAGTAATACTGGTCACTCGGGGTGGATAAAATCAGGACAACTGCTTACTCTCCACAGAGGAACGGGAAAACCGAACGAACCAATAAAACCTTGATGGACCTGTAGAATGCGTTTGTGGATGATAAAGTAGACTGTGATAAGAAACTGGGCGCTTGCGTGATGGCATACTGGTCGTCCGTGCATGCGTCAACCGGGTAAACACCAAGCTTCTCCTGAACGGGTCGAGAAATGAGACTGGCATTTGACCCGAGACGTTCCCTGCTGTATGATACGTTCTCCATCGCCAAAGAATATGTGGTAGAGTTGAGAGATACCACTCGAAAGGGAGAATTGTTGGCGCGTGAAAATCTGGATACAGCACAGAGACGTCAAAAAGACTATTACGACAAAAAGGCGTCCGCTATTCAGTTTGTCGTTGGTGATGAAGTTTGGCTTGAAAAAGTTAAACTGTCAACAAGCACAGCAAGGTTCACCGGCCGCTGGAGAGAACCTCACGTCGTAGAGCGTGTAATCAGTGCGACAATTTGTGCTATTTTAAGTTTACAACTTAGGAAAGAACGATCCCCGGTGGTCCATATCAACGTTTTCAAAACTATGCACAAATGACTACAATCCCGGAGCGCGACCAGAGAAACCATCAGTTGAGTGTAAAGTGGAGGTAGCAGTGGAAGGTGGATATGCCACGGCTCCGAGGACGGAGCCTTAAAGAAGAAATGAGCAGTGTATGGCGTGACGAAAACCAACGCAATTGACTGAATCATGCAGTCTTCCCTTTGCCACACTGATATTCTGTTAACCCCACTAATTATTATAATTATGCCAAAAGACTTTAATAATATTGAAACATCAGAACGCGGTGATGCTGTGAACCGTCCCGTTCGCGTTTCAAACCATTTTGTTGGAAACCTATTAACGGACCTATTAACGGATGAATTTGTTTTTGTCGCCATTGAGCCAACTCTAAATCAGAGTTCTCATTTATACGTCATTCTAGGTTTAGGAACCCGTGTTTTCTCATCCTCTTCTCTTTTTACTTTAGCGTCCTTCGCCTACCTTTATCAAGGGATCTATATTTTCGTCAAAACCCTGAAAACGAATGTGTAGTTCAATCGATACTTCAGTTAAGATTTACGGACACCTTTTGACCACAATTGCTCAAATGAGGCCGGTGCTACTTGGACTAAAATGTCCTTCGTAAAACCCTGCTTCTTCTACTTAACTCACATCCTTTTGACCTCCTAATCCTCTCCTCTCTATTTTCTTGCCTGCTGACTGTTTTCAAACTTTAACCGGGTTCTCTCTTGCTCTTCTTTTTCCACCTTACCTTCATTTACCACGTCTTATTAAGTAATCTGTTTTTGTCACCATTGAGCCAACTCTAAATCAATATTCTCATTTTTACGTCAGTCGAGGTTTAGGAACCCGTTTGAGCATTTCCGTAAGCTAATTTATTCCCATCTCACAAAAAATTTATATTTCTGTTTTTATTGCACGGTCTCTCTAGGAGCAATTGACCCAAGCTACCTAATTGGTTCAGCTGAACCTTGCATTTCCTTGACTGTCCTAGACTTCTAGCATTAGGTTGAGCGAAAACATGCATGCTTTCACTTTTCCCCCTCTCATCAACTAGGAGCCTACCTAGACTGTTTCCCGTTTCCGGCCTCCTTTCCAGAGGTCTGCTGCTGTGAGAATAACGGCGAGTTCTGTCGGATCGGACCGATATGCAATGGTGAATAAAACTAAATTATAACCAAAAAACCAAAGTCAGGATCTTATGGACTCTTTTATCGACTGGAACGTTTCACTAAACAAACTCAATGTAAGGCTGCAGGCCCACACACAGCGACCCCATGCCCCGTGTTTTTTGATTGATGATGGAAGATCTGGCGAGGTCTGGAACCACTTTTCTCCGTCTTGAGCCGATCACCTTCGCCCAAACAGTGATATCACTCAGAAGCTAGTCGTACTGATATGACTTTATATAACCATATTTTTCAAACAAAACTCTCCCAGCCCATGCACAAAAACTTTCAAAAACTCCATCCGTTCGAGCTTTGTCTCCGTCCACCTCCACACGATGAACGTTTGACATTATTTATCGTGTCCGGTACTCGACATTTTCATTTCTCGCCCCGGATCGAACTCACTCCTGAATAACACAATTCCTCGACAGGTATACACATTTTTAATTATTCCAACTCCGCCTCTGTGACTTTTCTTCTCTACACCTACTTATCCACAGAACAACAAACTGTCAGAAAGGTGCTACGTTGCTCACCTTATCTTTTATCACTTCTCGAATGAACCAAATGTTCACTGACCGTTTTGTGCTTCTCTTTATTCGTCGCGCGCAAACAATCTCGTTCCGCTGTTTTTAATCCCATTAACTCTGTTCACCCAAATGTTCTACCATTGTACAAAATGATCGTGCACCCCAGAATGCCTCACGACTTTGCTGTGAAATATACCATTGGCATTGTTATTATGGTTGTTATCCCGTAAACTTCTGAACCGTAATTGAAATGTGATTTCATATTACGCATATTATCTTTATTGATAAGTTCAGTGTGTCAAGAATTGAAAATTATCCAGCGAATTCGCCTTCTGATTTCGCATTACAAAAGGCGTGTTAAACGTTCCCGTGAAATGAATCATATGTGCAGAAATCTGAAAAGATGACTGCGGCGTAAAAATAATACATTTTTACGGGTTATACTGCAAATAACAAATAAAAATCGGTTTATGAGGGATAGCAGTGATTCTGTAGCGAGGTAGAAGAAGCTGCTCTTTGTGAAGAAAAGTCGATAAAGATATACAATTGTTCGGTTTTTAGTGAGAAGCGAACAGAGAAAAGGTATTTTGAACAGGCACGTCAGAAGGCAAACTGTGAGAGGAATTCCTTTCGTATACTCTCATCGGTCGTGTACGTATAACATCGAATAAGATAGACAAATAA
>UZAN01052267.1:0-14832 GCA_900618425.1 Echinostoma caproni
AGAAATTCAATTCAAATAAAAACGCCTAGGTATTTAATACGATTCACCCGGGATACTGGTTCGGAGCCGATCTGTACCGGTTCACTAGGGACAGAAGAGCGTGATTGTGTAAAAAGAAACATTTGGAGGGATTAAGAGATAGGCCTGATGCGGCGGAAAACCACTGGACTTTATCCAAGTTGTCAGAAAATTGTGAAGGCCGGAAGACTCAGAGGTGGCCTGACACAAGACCGCATCGCCAGCATACTTGAGAAGAGAAGTAGGGGCGCAAGCAGACAATTCACTATGTAGAAAATAAGTATGGGAAAAGAACTTCACCTTGGAGTACTCCGGAGCTGTTTAACAACGGTTTTAATTTCTTTCGAGCTTAACTGGTATCCTGAGTTCTCCCGAAGGAGTAATCGGCAAGTCAAGCTAATAACTGTCTAGGACAACCAAAGGTCTCTAGTTTATGAGGAAGAGGGAAACGGAGAATTGATTCGAAATCAGATGAGTTCCACATCAGGGGAATCCCCCCGGTCTCACATAAACTCAGGAGGGGTTATAGAAAGCTGGATGTACCTGAGCTCAGGTAAGAAAGCAGAAGCAATCCAGTAATTAACAGACGGCATTCTCTCCGTGGAACAGGAGCGGCAGTCATTCAAGGACAGCGCCACCCGGTTTGCGGATGTTCTTGCTCTCCTAAGAAGGGTCAGAATAGAGGGCCGGCAGCTTTGATGGGCAAAAAAGGTAATCAGGGCACAAGCCATAAAGCGAAAGACATGGACCTGCCTCAGGACCAGGCTGGCCATCGACAACACCTGCATTATCGGGCGGTGAGAAAAAAGGCACTTAGGATTCAGAGACACTACCAAAAGGAATATGAGAGTTGGATTACTTGCAATGCCAAACAGCGACCAAAAGCCTACTACGACCATATGCAGTCTAAGGTCCACTCTCAGGAAGCGGTCGGTAATGTAGTAAATGTAGATGGTATTAGTGCGGCCACCAGCAAGTAGAAGGCTGAAGTTTTAAAGAGCTTCTTCGCGAAGGTCCACTTAACGGGCCTGGGAAGGCCGTTTCCTGACCTTCTGCGTAGACGTCTCGAACAGCGCATGACCCCGTTTGTATTAGAGGTAAAGGAGGTAGAAGCAGCACTGAAACAACTAGATCAGAACAGGGCCGCTGGTCCGGATGTGCTGCATCCTGCAATAATAATAATAATAATATCAAGTGTATAGTTCACGGAGCCCCGTGAAGCATGCATAGGCATGATCATATGTACAACATAATCATCCGTATAGGAGAAGCCCAAAAGGAAAAATTTGAAGGTCTCAGTGAACATAATTACAAATGAAACACAACGTGGACAAGGTATCAGAGAAAAAGAGCAATTCGGTGGGAGTAGGACGAAAAACAAGAATCGTTATACCGAATGATGAGATGATCCAGCTTCGAAGCTGGATCCGTGTACTGATATGAAATTGGTTTATGAAGTGGACACTGCTATCTAGTTAGCATGTGCCACGGAGGTGGGCCAGTTGATTCAGACGAAAACGAGATCAAATGGATATAAAGTAAGAATTTCTGGGTCACAATACTTATAAAAGTATGTCCCAAAGTAGATTGTGTTCCACAGATCCAGCTTCGAAGCTGGATTCAATACTGCGGCCAATTGCTGACATTATTGCAGGTGCGCTTACTCAGCTTTACAACCGATCGCTTGCCTCTGTAACGCTGCCGGCCGACTAGACTACGGCAGAAGTGGTGCCAGTTCACAAGGGTGGATCAAGGGCGGCTACATCGTCCAGTAAGCCTGCATTCGGTTGTCCTGAAAATCTTTGAGCAGCTCCTCATGGAGAATTTAGTGGGTTACTTGGACGACCAACACCTCATAATTGGCCAACAACAGGACTTTGTCAACAGAAAGTCGTGTCTCACTGACCTCCTATCATTTCTGGACGAGATAACAGACAGGTTGTACGCAGGGGATCGAGTCGAAGTGTGCTACCTTCATTTTAGGAAAGCCTTCGACTCGGTCAACCACAGATTCCTCCTGCGCAAACTGGATGCCCTACGCGTAGACCAGCAGCTAGTGAAGTAGATCAAAGCGTACCTGCACGGAAGGACTTTCCGTGTAACGGTCGAACAGGAAACCTCGGGGACGGCAGCAGTCTGTAGTGGAGTACCTCAAGGCTCAGTCCTTGGTCCTGTACTATTTGTGCTGTATGTGAATGACGTCACTGAGGTCTTCCGGTGCTCTGGGTTCCTATTCGCAAAGGACCTAAAAGTAGTAGGGAATCCCTTATCGGGGGATTTACAGGATGCACTCAAAGCATTTGATGACTGGGCGGCCTCATGTGAACTACCTCTCAACGGCAGCAACTGCAGGCACCTGCTGCTAAATAGAGGGTACGCGGAGGTGCGACAACTAGGCACTGGGTCGATGAACACCATAGACCCTGCAGATGTAGTCAAAGATCTAGGGTTGAAGATACACTCCTCCTTTAAGCCCTCAATACAATGCGCGGCAGCCGCAGCGATGGCCAATAGAGCCCTATTCCGACTGTGCAGAACAGTAATATCGAGGAATCTTGCCATTGTGTAAGGCGTTTGTGCGGCCACATCTGGAGTACTGTATCCAGGCGTGGGCCCCTTTCCTAGTAAGGGATAAACAACTATTTGAGGCGGTAAAAAGAAGGCTCACCTGGATGATCAGTGGACTGCAGGGAAAGTCCTACAAAGAAAGGCTCTAGGGTTGAAGATACACTCCTCCTTTAAGCCCTCAATACAATGCGCGGCAGCCGCAGCGATGGCCAATAGAGCCCTATTCCGACTGTGCAGAACAGTAATATCGAGGAATCTTGCCATTGTGTAAGGCGTTTGTGCGGCCACATCTGGAGTACTGTATCCAGGCGTGGGCCCCTTTCCTAGTAAGGGATAAACAACTATTTGAGGCGGTAAAAAGAAGGCTCACCTGGATGATCAGTGGACTGCAGGGAAAGTCCTACAAAGAAAGGCTGGCGGCCCTTAACTTATTCTCATTGCATCGCCGTCGCCTGAGGGGGGACTTGATTGAGACGTTCAAACAGCTCAAAGGACTGTCAGTAACAGATAGATCCTTGTTTACACGAAACCTCAGCCCAACCCTCAGAGGGCATGCTCTGAAGCTGATGAAACCACGGGCCAACGGAAGTGCCAGGGCACAGTTTTCTCCCACCGAGTGTTAAACGCATGGAACAAACTTCGACCTACAGTAGTAGCAGCATCTTGTGTTCTGCAATTCAAGCGGAGACTAGACAACTGCTGGGACGATGTGTTTTCAGAGTGTAACTAGTACAAGTCTCAATCAATACTCACACCCTTTTGCAGCCGTTGCCTGTTTCTACCATCACTCCTTTGCATCACCCACCTCATGCACAATTAACACAAAAATGTTTTTTCTGTCATCAGCTCCCGGTAGGCTCTCATGGCAGGAGTAGCAGTCCGCTGAGGTGCGGCGCCTGTCAAATGACTGAGACTGCTGTTATCCCGAGAACGATCCTGCTCTTTATCTTTTCCCTTGTAGGTACAACACCCATCACAACTGCGGAACTACTTGGGAGTCGCAGCACAGTGGGAACCACCAGCTCACAAGTGCAAGAACCTGGACGTCCACTGGCCGAAACCTGAAGCCTTGTAACCTGACTTGACTTGACTTGACTAGTAGTCCAGAAACACACAACGGACAGATTTCGCAAAGTCATTCAAAGATTCGGTAATTTTATGTAAAAGGGAGGAAGCTGCATCCAGCGTGTCTCTGGTTTACAAGCAACTTGAAGAAGATCATATGGGACATCAATAGAGGACTGAATGCGCTTAAGAACAACACTTTCTGCTAGCTTAAGTCCAACAGAGGTTGAATCAATAGGACTAAAGCGTTTGGTTAGAACGTTTGAATTAGAGGATTTGGAAAGGGGAACAATTGTTACTGGTTTCCAACAGTCTGGTATAGAGCAGAGTTTTAAGAAATTGTTCAAAAGTGATGTGAATATTTCACTGAGAGAATAGGCCCCATATCTCAGAAGGGAAGATGAAAGACCATCGGGACCAAGACTACACGTGATTTTCCAGTACATTTGAGTCTAATGAATGCACCTGCCCGTCCATTAGGTGCCGGATGGAGCGTAGCAGGGAAGGCCTATCGTCAGATACAGCTTAAACCTCAATAATAAACAGGTGGTCTGCTTCCTGAATTTGAACCTCAAGCATCTCATCTAGGTTTTTCGGGTCAGTATCAACATTGAAAGAGCCTAACCTGTTGGTCAGGAATTCTCATAAGAGAACGAAATCAGCCCTTGCAGAGGACCGTAGCAATCTGGAAGAGCGCTTGCAGATAGACCGGCGGATACTATAGTCAAACAATAGCTGGAGGTGATCACTTTTACCAACAGAACTTAGATACAAGATCATATCGATCTAACTTCTTTCGTTGGTAATCGCAAGAACAAGCAGAGATGAATGTTGGCCAACACTATATCTCTTGGAAGATACTACGTGTTGGTACCACGAGTGTTCATTGAAGAGGTTTATAAGGGGTACACCAAAAATTGTATCTCTAGAGTGGCATCTGGGACAGTCGATACTCGGGGCGTTAAAGTCGCCCAAGATCAGAAGGTGGGAGAAAGTGCATCTGGGACGGAGGTCACTGAGATGAATTAGAAATGGTTGACATTCCTTCCGTATGCTTGATAGGAAGCAATAAAAAACCCAGGAGGAATAAGTCCCTGCTCGGGAAGATGACGTTGACCCATACGGTCTTGATCGATTGGATGTTAGGAAGGGAAACAAGCAAAGCGGGTGGGAGGGAATTATTAAGTAAGAGAGCCAATCCACCCGCGTGGCCACTGCTTGAATCCATTCTGAACATGGTGAAACCATCTATCATTATTTCATCATCTATAAACTCTTGCTTGAGCACGTATCAGTTAGGGCTATTACGTGTGGCTTCTCGTCGCGCGCCAATTGACTCAGTTCAAGGACTTTATTAGTTATACAGGAAAATCTGGTTGATATGCACTTCAGCACCTGCTCACTATGTAACTCATCAGATCTAGTAGAACGGCAGGGATCGGGGGGAGTATTGGCGTCGGATTGTTTCGACGTCTTTGCTGCAAAAGAGTCGTGTCACCCGTGAGAGCTTGTTGGAGGGCAGTGCTATGTATTTGGCATCCATGTTTCGTACTGAGAAAATTGACTTGCCAGTTACTTGGGATTTTCCTCTGTCTGGTGGGTGAGAGCGGTCTACTTGGAACGGAAAAAAGAGCTGGTGTGTCGTATTGTTCTTCCAGTCCTATCTTTGCGTTCACCCTAGGAGTAACGTGGAGACGCTTGCCAACGGTACGGGTTTTAGCGCAGGAAGATTGTTTTGTTGGTTTTTAGTTTCGGGGAGGTAAGATTTAGGTTGCGCCGCGGTAGGAGCTGAGAAGGTGTTTGCCTTAGGTAGTGTATTACTCAGTAGACCCTTCATCCCAGCTAATGGTCGTATGGTTCGCAACTTGACTTGGCCCTTGACCTCCTTTGTCTGCAGCGTGAGATGGTCTGAAAGATGATAGTTACTTAGGGTTGAGTATCCCGACTATGGTTGCTTCGTCAGTGGTTGTCATCGAAACTGGCGTCTGGAGTGCTGGCAACAAGTGGAGCAAAGGATTGCTGGCCATTTTGGGTGAAGAGATTATTAGTACCTTCTCAGTATGCAGTCGCGTGAGATTGACTGCAATACGCATTCAAAGTTTCTCATCCAATATTTCGCTGCCAGGTTTTTTGTCAAGTTTTCTTATATAAAGGAAAATGTCGCGGGCTACACCTGTAACGTATTTGCATCTTTGATTATACCCACCTGAGTAAGACAGTGCCTCACTGTTGCGCTGTGGCTGAACTCGACCTTAATACCTGTGATCGTCTTCTTGATCTTGAAGTCTTGAAGTATTTCACGGGTTCGAGGCTAAGCTCAATGATCCCGGATATTAATTCGTAAATACGATTACCTGATTGGGTTCAGGATCTCTAGTGATTTAAGGCTGTCCAGGATTATGTCCACCCTGTGATCTGGGGGTGTTCCTGCTGGAAACTTCCCCCAGATTATCATGCGTTTGCTACATGCTTCTGTTTTGGACAACTTATTGGTGGTGTCTAAGATAATTTGGTCTGAGATCTTGGGAGACTTTTTACTGGCTTCAATAGGGGGAGAAAGGTCTATGCGTCGTGCCTTCACGTCCACCAGCTCCAACTCCAGTTGAGAAACTTTCATCTTTAGACTAAGGAATGCCTCGCTCCTGTTGTGTATCACTGTATAGTATATAGTAAAGCGATGGTATAACAAAGATACGAAAACAGCAATAAAAAGGAAATACAGTAGTGTATGACATAGTATTACACACTAAACGTTTGCCGTTGGTACACTAGAGGCCGCGGCCAGAAAGGTTCTACCAAGGTGTGTGGCCGAAAGCAATTGTTTTTGTTTCCGTGGGCGTAAACTGTCAAGAGTAAAAGTCAATAGGCTGCCCAACCCCAAAATTTCTAAAGCATCAACCGCTATACTTAGCGTGACTGATGGTACATGATGCAAGAACAGCGTGGTCTGCGCTTTATGTGATTTTACCTCTTAGAATGTCACTCGCATGACATCTGTAGGTAAAAGCTTGAGTAGATTACCACGAAGTAGGTCAGTAAGAGATAGCAACCGTTGTGCGACGTGTGGGATGAATTGTCTATAGAAATTCACCAAACCCAAAACACCTTCAAGACGAAGAACGGTAAAGTGCACTCCATGACATCACATGCTTTCTCCTCACATGGTAAAATAACCTCTGGCGTGATATGTGCCACAGAACACCGACCAATGGTAAAATAACCTATAATGTGATGTCTAAAGTGTACAATCTTACAATAAATCACGTAAACATACTTGGGCGTAGTCCTCAGTATGCGGACCGTACAATTAAACAATCAAGAGGAACGTCAATGCTCAACCACGCGGAACCACACGCAAATCGAAAATTTTATTTTTGAGCAGAATAATAATAAATGGTAGGGATAAATAAATATCTGATTGAAAAACAGAATTCCACCCACAAAATAATCATTCGAATCGTCGAAGTGTGGTGGTCCTAATCATCTGCGGTGCTTCCGCCACCATAACATCACTAAGGTGGGAATTTGATCACCAAGGATCGCCTCGACTTACCAGATGTATTTTGAACACTGAGTGCGCACTTTGAGTACCATAAATTACATTTCCAACGCAGAAAACCGAACCTTCGGGTTACAAAGGATGAGAGACACTGTAGTAATTGTAGTAACAGCATAAGAAGCACGCAGTTAACACGCAACACGAATCACGGAGTACGAATCACTGGCTAGAAATCACGAACGTCACGCACGAACTGGAACACACAGGTACTTGCACGCAATATCCCATGTAACTAAAACGCGAGGAAAAGGCCTCAGTAGTAGTAGTTCGTTTATCGGAACAAATAAGGGGGGGGTAAATAATATGTACAAAACAAGATCATTAGTCATCCTGGCCTCTAACAATCGGGTTCTAGTATTTCTCCCGTTGTTCTGCTTTGGTCTGGGCCGCACGGGTTCTCCATAACTCGTACGATCGACCTATGATATGGAGTCCGGAAGCTGTGGCACGCAAGCGCTTTGCTGACGTCACCCGTGAAGTTTGATTGATCACAGTGGTCCGAAAACTGTAACGCGTCGCTCCCGGGTATGCGTCATCTCTCAGACTGGGATCACCACAGATACCGGCTTAAAATGTATAGCCAGTAGATCCAGTTTTCCATCACCTACGGTTATAATTTTCTCAGCCGTGATGCAGTTCTCATAAGTGGAATATATTGAGCAACAAAATGAACCATAAGAATAAAGCGAGCACCAACCAAAACCTGACTCACTCGGTCTCACAAATGAAGCTGTCTAACGATGTCTTGAAGTCTCGAAGTACCTCCCAGGTTCAAGTCTGAGCTCACTGGTCCCCGATCTCTGATTAGGATTCCTAAAGATCTCAAAATGTGCGCACGACTACTCAATGTTTAGTTGCGCGCCATATACAGAAAAGCTCGTGTTTACCCTTGACGTTTATTTTCTTCTCGTGGAACTAGAAGATACTAAAAATGCTGAGTAAATATTGAAAATCGGTTCTCGTAGCGCAGGTGAACTGAAATCCATTTCGCCTGTTCACCGAGCTTGGCAATTTGTTTGCAAATGTTTCATCACCAGCCGAGGTGACATCATCAGTGATTGTGAAGTGGCACTGTTCTGCCTGTACCCGTTCGTTTATATATGTGTTCTTCTCCACCGGCTATTCTTGTCCCCTATTCTCAATGTGTTCGACTCGGTCCGCCGTTGAACTGTTGCGAGCGAGTGGGGTGGGAGGGGAGGAAGTTGTCCTTTCGTCCCGATTACGGCTTTCGTTCGTTCTCAGGTCACGGCGTGACCTTTGTTGCGTCATTTGGTCCTTCAGTTGCATTGGCGTGTACACGTGATTCAGTTCGATGTGCCTGTTTATTAAGTTGATTGATCAGTGCCAGGCCTCGAGAAATTCTTTGGCGTGTTTTGACCGGGCTTGGTTGATAATTCTCACTGATTCGAAGTCGAATTGATGTCCTTTTTGATCTTCGTGAAGGGAAATCAGTGATAGTGGGTCATGCCTCCTGACTGCCAATTGGTGTTCACGGATCCTTGTTGACNTTGTTGACAGTTTTCTCCCAGTTTGTCCGATATAGTGTTTTGAACAGTTCTTGCAGTTTATTGTGTAGATGACGCAACAAAGGTCACGCCGTGACCTGAGAACGAACGAAAGCCGTAATCGGGACGAAAGGACAACTTCCTCCCCTCCCACCCCACTCGTTCGCAACAGTTCAACGGCGGACCGAGTCGAACACATTGAGAATAGGGGACAAGAATAGCCGGTGGAGAAGAACACATATATAAACGAACGGGTACAGGCAGAACACTGCCACTTCACAATCACTGATGATGTCACCTCGGCTGGTGATGAAACATTTGCAAACAAATTGCCAAGCTCGGCGAACAAGCAAAATGGAATACTAAAGATGTGCCTATGTGACAACTAAACAAAGCAAGGAAATAAATGCGGTAGCAAAGTGAAGGCGTGCCACATATGTTGCATGGGTTGAAAGAGAACCCGGCTTATCTATACTCCTAAGCGGAAGATTGAGCCCGCAAAAGGTAAACATTAAAGTAAAAAAGTACCATCACAGAGGCATTTAAAGCTGATTGTGAAATAATCATGAGCAGAAACTTTTCTCGTGAATTGCTCCTTTTCTTCTTACAGTTATCGTCACGAAATATTCCTATTCTCAACTCTAGTGATTGCGTCACTTGGTGGTCTTCCGCATCTAGTGCATCAGCGGCGCAAGCTTTTTGTATAGTGTTGGGTAGCAAACTTTGGTTGCCATGTGGTAGTAGCTAGCGATAGAAATTCCTAATTCAAAGGCATTTCCGCACCTTCACTAAAGCTACTAGGCAATCACCGCGTACAAAGGACCGCTGAGTACACGGCATCCAACTGGAGGGGTCATTTTTATCAAAACATTAAACGCCCTCTGCGGTCACAGAACAACCCAGACTGGGAGAAGCAATTATCTTTAGCCCTCCTGGGCTGACCTCCAGTTCACACGGGTATAGTTGACCTTTGTTTGCAACCTGCATTTTCCTGAAGAAGTGCTGTGACCAACTCCACCAGCTTATTTCGACTACGGTTACTATGCAAATCGTTTAATTAATCGTTCGCATCAATTGCACATTGAATCGTTTCACCAAGAATAACGTTTAACCTACGTTATCCCGAGATTAGCTTAAAGTTAGCATGGGTTCTCAGACCTGAGTTTTGCACTCCTATGCAACCTCACTAAAGTAGCTTATATAAAGTATTTCGACGCTTGAACAGAGAGTAAGCAATATAGAGCAACATTAAACGCAGGCCCGCCAATATAAACCGCCACAAATCGGGGCATTCGGCGGAATCTGGTCCTCCCATCATTGATTCTCCATCTTTTGTGCCACTAAAATCCCGTCCCGCAAGATCCTCAAAAAAGGCGTTTTCTGATCCTGTCCCTCCCCATTAGAACACTAGTGGCAGAAGAGTCCTCACAATTTCTGTTTCTTTCGCTTTGTCTCAATTTCTTGCACTTTTACTGGAGCCCGGAATCACAGTGGGACTACAATACTCTTTTTCATCTAGGTTTCCTCAGATGTATGCACACACAAAACATCCCAAAACTATTTTGTCAGGTTTAAGGAATTTCAAAAAGTAAAATTCCCTTACTTTGTTCTCTTCTTGGCAGATCGTTCCGTTATATGTACGATGAAATACGAGTTCGCGTAGCGTTTCTATGGGTATCGCCAAATTGATATCGTTATCATGAAGATGTTTCATGATGAACCTTCCAGATGATGATGAATCCATTCAAGTTTCAATTAATGGTATATTTTGTAAAGTGATGCGAGATACATAGGCAACATAAACTTATCTTACTCATCTATATCCTGTAGTTATTTAGTAGGCTAGAGCTTATTCCTGACATTAGTAATCGACAACCGTTTTCTTTCGGGCTCAAGTATTTCAGCCATCGAGAGACAACGTCGTATGGAGAATTTGTTATCGATAAGGGGGCGCCGGAGGAAACCTGGGCTTTGTGGATTTTTGAAAATCATATAGCCTCGGAATTATTGAACCGGCAGGTCTTATGCGTCCATACAACTCACTGCATATTTAAACCTGCCCAGATTACTGACCTGACCCTGAGACATGACAAAATCAAAATATGATCCCACTATCGGTTTACGTAAATATCGACCATTTTGTGTTCAATTAGTTCCAGTAATTTTACTCATTCATGTCACAACTGCCTCTTTGATTCTGAAATCCGCGATAAGTCACGTTTGATCTCGATTTCAAGGGTTATTTATAATGGTAATAATATATTAATGATAATCTCATGCTGATAAAATAACTCGTTGATAGCTTCTAAGTAACTAAAGAAGATCAGTTGCTAGCAAAAGGTTTGCAATACCTGTATTACATTATGTAATATTTGTTTAGATAAACCACTAAGTATGTCACTTCAAACTTTGTTGGCATTGCATAGGTGAAAGGGGCATCATGGCATAAAGTACTTTTTCTGTAAGTAGCTGAAGCCTTGCGAACGTCAAAAAGACAGGTGAGGGCGGTAAGCCCCATGTATACCTCTTATCAGAACGCCTGTGAGACCAAATGGCGGCAGGGAAGCTAATGCGTCCATTCCTCACAAATAAACAACAACCCATATGTCAGTGTGGTAGGTGTGGTTCACTCCCCACTCACAGTTCTTGGCAACCAGTTTTGCCTAGGACCTGGAAGGCAGTAGCGGTATTCACACCGTTACATAAGCCGCTACCTGTGGTCAACTTCAAGGTACGTCAGGGTGTAAACCGTCCCAAAGCCACACTGAGGGTCAAAACCTGGAGCGCCTGGAAATATTCCCTCACATGGGAGTAGAGATGGGTTAGAAGAAGAGCAGAAGAATCACGTGAGTACCCTCCTTGCAGTAAGTATCCCCAAAGTTGAACATCGAAGAAACCTCTTCATACTTAACAATCAGGAGCAGAATATAAGGGAATCAAAGGCCCGTAGGGAAGTGGACAGGCGTAGAGTCCATGACCTACTCAGGTTAGCCAAGGCTCCGCCAAACATGACAATTAGGAGATTACACTGGGTTGGAAGGTGGAAAACACCACCCCCGTAAGCCTCGCAGGCACCCGCTAGACCCATACTTGTGGAATTCGCCAGACCACTTAATTCAGACTTAGTGTGGAGTGCNGCCACTAAAGGGCGCCACAAAATAGTCCCTGATGAATCTCAAGTGAGGGAAATGAATAGAAGACCGTCAATTCACAGGACAGAAATATAACGAATTTGGGCTACGCTAAAGCAACTGCCCAGGGTACCACGGGTCTTAGCAAACCCAAATGTGGTCATCGTTGAGAACATCTTCGAGGCACTCACGTTAGAAAATGGGACTCCATTGGAATCGAATAATACCGCATCCGGTCAACCAATATCATCATCGGGACCAACCTACGTTTTCAAGCTCCCCGATCAAGAGGAAACGATGGTCGCAGTAGCAGCTGGCACCGTAGATCAGCCAAACGTGGGCTGTCTAATCGGGTGTTACTCCCGAGGAGAAAATCTGAGTGATCAAACACCACCCGTTAGGGGACAGGAAAGCATTAGTACTATTGCACGTCAATGCATGTAGTATTAGGAATAAGTGAGCAGAGCTGGCCGCAGTGGTAATTGTGCTGATTGAAACTCGGCTAACGCAGAACGACCAAATACCCGAACCAGTTTTAGGCCGGTTTACAGTCCACATACAGGACAGGCAAGGAGGTACATTGGGGGGGAGAGTAGCCGTCCTACTCAGACAGAATCTACTCCACCATGAACATAAAACAGAGCAGTGCACCCGAAATGTCCAGATTTTCTCAATTTCGCTGGTTCTACCTTCGGGGAGTGTGAGCATAGCAGGAGTCTACAGAAGCCCGTAATGCACACCCGAGGAGGACCAGGCACTTCTAGACGCCCTGGATAGCTTATACCGACACTCACAAGGAGTTTGTCTATTGGGAGGTTTCAGTTTTCCAAAAAAATGGATTGAGAGGTTAAGCAGGCACCAACAGGAACACCGGAGAGCTCATTCATAGAATGGATGCACTCGAGAGCCCTGCAACAGCATGGATGGGAGTGCACTAGATACAGAGAGGGAGATGGGCCGTCCCTTCTGGATCTGATACTTACGACGCAGGAGAGAGATTTTATTGGTATTACCCTCCATCCACCGCTAGGCAAAAGCGACCACGTAGTTATCACTATAGAACTCCTTTTTAATGCACCGTAAAAGTAATATTAGGATGTTCATGATCTACTGGGCGATTGATGCAATGAGTCTTAAAGCTCGAGCTGCGGAGCTGGAGTGGCTCCGTAGACTGAGAAACGCAACGACAGAATAGCACTGGAGCCTAATTAAGACAAATATCTTGCTCCTGCAGGATTAATTCGCTCCCCTGAAACCCATGGCACCGAAGACCAAACCACCTTGTTGGAGCTCAGCGATTAAGAGAGCGATACAGAGTAGGAATAGGGGCTGTCACACCCATAGGTCAGCCACAGATCCTGGGTGCAGTACACCGGGGATAGAAAAGAAGCGGCAGCCACAGCGCCGCCCCGTGCCCGTAGAGAGCTTTTTAGATTGAGGTCGGCAAGTATTCGAAGAGATACTACATATACGATTAATAATAAAATAGGCAATACATGGAACGGACTCACAGAATGATTGTCCGGCTGGTTGATTAGTCCTATTCTTCGTATGTGTGGCTCCAGTTGATAGTGTACAGTATTGCTGAAATGGATGGCTGCGACAGTTAACCGACCGCTTGATGATAACTGATAATGTACGCGTAATGCTTCAGCAACACTCGGAGAACACGTGCACCGTTGGGAACAGAATTTGTATTGTGTTGTTACTTGTTGTGCATATTAAAACAAGCTGCACAACCATGTCATATAAAAGTGGAGAGAAATGTAAGACATTACAGAAACTCACTTGTACAAAACCGAAAGTATTCGTGCCCCCATATAAGGCTATTGTTCGACTGCATTTAGAGTATTGTATGCAAGTCTGGGCTCTCTTCTTCAAAAATGTCACCACTTGCCTCGAGGGTGTCCAACGATTAGCCAAAAGGACGTTCGAAGGACAGCGAGGAAAGTCGTCTAGGCACAGACGACAGGACCTTGGACTCTTCTTCTTGGAAAGAAGACTCCAAGGTGACTTGTTAGGGACATTCACAGTATGAATGCCCTATCAGGGACGGATCAAGATTTGTTCTTTGAGAGGATGCGAAGCAATATTATGGGGCACATGTAAAAGCTGGAGGAAGTGTGCACGAGACTAGCGATGCGTCCAAAAGTCTTCAGCAACAGGGTAGTCAGTTCATGGAATAAGTTACCACAAGAGCTGGTGGAACTAGGGTGTGTACATGATTTCAAGAAGGAGCTCGATAAGCGCTGGTTCAACTCATTTCCCGAAGTAGACGCATAGTTTAAGTTCTGGAAACAGTGGTATGGTCTTTCATTTACTAACCACCCCAACAGGGGAACGCTTGCAGGTGTGAGGTCTCTCGCCTGAACTAGGGGAGGAAAAGGTCAGGTCAGGTTACAGGACTTGCGGTTGATGCCAATTTGAGTCTAGGTTCTTGCACTGTGAACATATGGTTCGTCTACGTATGCTTCGACAATAGGGAATCCTTTACGAGCCGCTTTGTGGGCCCCTGGCTGCCGACTTGGGCAACTTTCTGGAGCACTTGCTACTTCCGCAGCTGAATTAATTTATTGCTGATAAGGGATACCTGTAGAAAAAGAAAGAATTAGGAGTGCCTACAGTCTAGGTATGCACCTAGTTGAGCGGTTAGTGGGGTGAAGCGAGTATATACCCCAGACGGTTTCCTAGTTACAGGTGGGTTAGGATATAAACTTTAGGGTGCAAATGGAGGCTAGGGAGTAGTTATAATAATGTGTTAAGTGAGAGGTAGTGGAAGGTATGGTAGGTGGAAGCATTTCGAGGGGTCCTCGTTTAAGCTNGATGACCATGTACTCTTCTAATCATCTGTGACTCCGCGTCTCCTGTGTTCATTTTTAAACTACACACACTCAGACACGCTCACATGAGAAACTCACAGACATCTTCCTGTTCATCAACAGGCTTAAACCCGATGGCTTCCAGATTACCGGAGCATCGGGTCTTA